>CM075005.1:31017378-31045309 GCA_037576675.1 Pangasius sanitwongsei
TCATATTTCCAGGGTTCTATGTTCCTAGGATACTATCTTCTCCAGGCCTCATATTTCCAGGGTTCTATGTTCCTAGGGTATTATCTTCTCCAGGCCTCATATTTCCAGGGTTCTATGTTCCTAGGGTACTATCTTCTCCAGGCCTGATACTTCCAGGGTTCTATGTTCCTAGGGTACTATATTCTCAGGGCCCTATGTTTTCAAGGCTCTATGTCCCGAGTATTCTATGGTTCTAGGGCCCTTTTTTGTTTTATGTTCTCAGTGAACTATCTTCCCCAGTCCCCATTTGCTCAGGGTTCTATGTTACCAGACTACTATGTTCTCAGGTGCCAACGTACAGTGCTCTTTTGTGTTCCTTCCCAGGCTCCATGTGTTGTCTAAGTTTTATGTTCTCAGGGTTCTATGTCCCTCAAGTTACATGTTCCCAGGGTCCCATGTTTTCAGGGTACTATATTCAAAGGCTCTATCTATCTATCTATCTATCTATCTATCTATCTATCTATGTTCTTTATTTTGGATAGTCTCTCTCAATCTATTCTCCAGTTGCCATGGAGACCACCTGCTGTCAATCAAATGTCCAAACTGTCAGTGAGTTTCTGCAGCTGCCAGTTAACAGAGCAAGCAGGTGTTGAATTATGAGAGAGTTCGTATCATTAACATGCCCATCATCTGTCCCGCTTTAAGGACAACGACTTCCACATTCTGTATGGAGAAGACAATACATTTGAAAGAGAAGCACGTAAAACCATGAAATGAAAAAAAACGAACTGGCGACTATGTACAGCTCTCTGTAACAGAAACTCTGTAACATTTTTGAGCTTCATCACAGAAACCACTTTAGTATTTTTTTTTTTAACTTTTAGTGCAAGTATACCTTCATTTTGTTCTGCTCCATCAGGTGTTTCATCCAAAAATCTACAGCAGCTTCGTTATAATAATGAACGCCGTCAATTAAAATCAGTCTCGATACATAAACAGCTTTTGGTTAATTGGCTAAATTGATATTAGCTAATTAACAAACACAATCACGCAGATTTATATTCACTCTTCTCCCAAATTACTGAGAGACGTGAGTCTCTTTTAGACTCCATCTGGAACTGAATATGTGATTTTTATTACTCGTGGTTAGAGAAACGTGTGTTTCTGTCATAAAACATGTCGTTGCTGCAGCTTTTCCCAGTCCAGGATAATTTCCCTGGAGTTATTACACACCCTGAAACTGAAATAGAATATTACTGTAATGTGAAATTACGTAACAGGCCATGAAAAAAATTTGTGCCTGTAGTTGAGCAGAATTGTACCGAGACGCTGCAATAAATCCTGAAATAACAAAGTGTGTTTCCGTTTCTCTCACAAGATTATAATTATTACAATAACATTCATTAAGGAATTGGATTCTCTGTCTCTCTCTCTCTCTCTCACATACAGCACTCGTCACTTTGTTCACACCAGCCGATGGACTTATACACATTTATCTCAGATGCAAGGCATTTAACAAATACACACCTCTCCAACTGAAAAAGAAAACAAAAAAATCTAGAAATAATAATATAATAATAATAATAATAATAATAATAATAATGTAGCTAAAAGGCAAAAAAAGAAATTAGAAAATAAAACACAAATGTTTTATCTTCTCATTTCTTTTTCACATTTAAAAAGAGAAAATAAAGAAACATGATATAAAAATTAAAAGAAAAACTATAATAAAATATAAAGTGAATATCTAGAAATCAGCCTAATCAAATAAGGAAAATAAAATTTACAGGCAATCTTAACAAACAAGAGCAACAAATAAATTGTGAAAATTCTACAGATAAAATAAAAAAAACGTAAAGGATAAAATGAAACAAAAAAAAAGTTAAAATGAATTTAAAAGCAATAAAAAATAAATAAAATAGAAAAAATATATAGAAAAATAAATAAATAAATAGGGTATATTACATAGAAAATAAATGAAAATATATAAATATAAGAAATACAGTAGTAATATGTCATAAAAAATATTTTTAAAAATTAAAAAAAAAAAACGTAAGTAAGCGCATAGTGTCACTCCACACCTGGATCGGGTTCAGACTCAGGAAGGAGGCATGGCATCAAGTTTGAAGCAATCTGGATGAAGTAAATAATAAATAAATTATTTGTATTAAGATTTGTATATTTGAATCTTAATACAACTTTAGATTTTGTGAAACTGTTTCTATGACGACGCTGTTGCCGAGCTAAACAACGTCGTCTGAGGTGAGCGTGTGAAGATTGAAAGCTGAAGGCTATAAGCTTCAGTTACTTGTTAGCTACATTAGCCTCGTAGCTCCAGAGAAGCAAACTTCACGCCAAACACGTCTCGGCTGATCGAGTGGAAAATTGGAAAATTGAAAGTTCTTTTAAAACAAAAGTCCAGCTGAACACACTACCACAACACAAGGTCAAATTAAGGTCGTGACCGGAGACGCCAGCTCTGTAATTTAAGCTCATTTCTGGTCAGTGTTTAAATCCCGGAGGTGGTTTTATTTTCCTGTACGTGTTACAGACGAGACGTTTCAGTTAAACAGCAGGAGGTTACGCTGGATTTCATCACCCAGTTAGCGCTCGACGTTTAGCGCTAAACGACATTATGATAAAACCCACAGGACACGCGAGAGCTTTAAATACGTCTCATATGATTGTAAAAATCAAAAACGCTCACTGTTCTCTCCATCTCCCTCTCTTTCTCCTTCTCCGTTTCTCTGTCACTATCTATAGCACAAGTATTAAATATACATTTACGGGTATATCGTGTCACACTCAACATTTAAGTGAATAAACTCGTGACAACACTTGTTGCCAGGCAACTAGAAAAGCTGGACGCCGAGCATAAGCTAGCTAATGACTAAGCCTAATCATTAAACTAGCACAGAGCAGATAAATATTACGTAGAGACAAAATGGAGGCACGACGATGACAGAAAGTTACATAAACCTGTAAGGAACGTTAACGTTTCTCTCAGACGTGTTGTTAAATTATTAAAAAAAATATTCACAACAGCTAAAAAATGCGATAATTAGACTTAGCATCGAACGCTAGACACGAGTTCTGTGCCGCCATTTTGAGAAACGTCAACAGTGTGCCAGAGTTCTTAAACAGTGATAATTTTTAACAAATGTTACCATGACAACAAGTATGATTAAGGATTTCTGGGAGGCTTCGATGACAACTTCACTACTGCATCACTAAAAATTAATAATATAATATAATATAATATAATATAATATAATATAATATGTGTATCGAATACAGTTTAAACAAAACGTATATGAAATATTTTTCACCATTTTCGCTTTGTGCGTTATTTTCTGATCACGTGAAACTTAAGCTTCTGCCTAGAGAAGCGGGATAGAGAAGGGCAGATAAAGAATGAATACAGAAATGGAGAGGAAGAAGAAATGAGTGAGGGACAGAAGAGGGAAGATTGAGAGAAATAGAGAGAGAAAGTGAAGGAGAGGAGAGATGAGATTTAAGATTTGAAGAGTGAGAGAGAGAAAAATAGGCTAGAAAAAGAGATGGATAGAAAAAAAGAAAGAAAATGAACAGATGAAGAGAGAGAGAGAGAGAGAGAGAGAGAGAGAGAGTATACATGAATCATGACACACGTCCCAAAGGATTTTATTCCTCTTATACCACAGCGATGATTTAAAAAAAAGAAAAGAAATAAAATGACGTTACAATTTTTGTCCGTTTATAGCTACACAAGCTACTTCCTGTTATAACTTACGTTATAGCCACTATAAATAGTCGTTGCTACAGAAACGATAACTTATTAGAACGAGTGCATTGATATAAAGCTGTGATTTGCAGCTGCACTACTGTCAGAGCTGCTGATATAGAAAATTAATCAACACCTTCTGACCAATCACAATCCAGAAAACAATTGTGAAATATAAATATATCTCACTAACATTTGTTCTCTCTCTCTTTCTCTCTCTCTCTCTGTCTCTTTTCCAGACTGGAGGAGAGATGGAGCACAGGAGCGCATCACGCGATACTCTTGATGGCAGCGCATGAAAGGAGGGAGGGATAGAGACAGAGAAAGAAAGAGAGAGGGATTTCTGCGGAGGACGGACACTCGTAAAGGAGCGAGGGATTTAATTTATCTTTCTAATTATGCTCTCTGAGACGGCGCTGTAAATTCTGACAAAGCCTCGGACGAGGGAGCCGTTTTTATTATTAGAGACAAACTGGCTGCAAATCTCTCCGTCTCTCTCTCTCTCTCTCTCTCTCTCTCTCTGTCTGTCTCTGTCTCTCTCTCCGTCTCTCCGTTTGTGTGTAATGAGATGAGGAACAGGACTCGGTGTGGGCAGTAACTGGAGTAGGTCACTGTACACCACGATAAAATTCCCTACCAGCTTCGCCAAGTTTCCCTCCCAGCCCACACTCCTCTCCTCTCTCTCGTCTCTCTCTCTTTCCTTCTATCACTCTTTCTCACTTTCTTTCGATATCTCTATCTATATCTGTAAGTGTTTACTTTTACATTTTCTACTCAACAATTTTTTTCCTCTACACTCGTTCTTCATCTGATAGAACGCTTTTAAAAAGTCTCTATCCTTCCCTCTGACTCTTTCCTGTTCACTTTTTCTCTCTATCTGTCCTTCTCTCTCTACAAAACTTAACCTCATTTCTCTTCTTTCTCTTTGTCCTCCTCTCCCTCTCCTTCTCTATATTTCTTTATCATTCCCTCCATGAAAAGTTTTGGCTCTATGTTGTTTACCTTTATCTATAGTAAGTTTTTCATCTATCTATCTATCTATCTATCTATCTATCTATCTATCTATCTATCTATCTATCTATCTATCTATCCTATTTCAAATTTTGACTGTATCTATTCTCTCCCTCCTTTTCTCTATCTATCCCTTTAATTCTTCTCTCCTTTAATTCTTTCCGTCTATCTCTCTCCATCCTTCTCTCCTTTCAAATCTTGAATTCATCTCTCCTCTCTTCCTTAAAGATTTAAGCCATACTCCTCATTTCTCCACCAGTCTTCCTCAATCCCTTTCTCAATCTCTCCTCCTCTCTTTCTTTCTACCCTTCTCTCCATCTCTCATTTCTTCATGCAACTTTTCTCTCTCTCTCTCTCCCACTTTCTCTACATCCCTCATTCTCTCTCCTTTTTCTTTCTCTCTTTCATAACTCTTTCCCTTCTTCTCTTCCTATATCCCTCTCTTTCCATCCTTCTTCCTTACCTCTCTTCATCTTTCCCTCACTCTCTTTCTTAATTATTCCCTGTAACACTCTCGCTTCCTTTTTTATATCCCTCTCTCTTTCTCTACTTCTATATAACTTTCTCCCCATCTTCATCCTCTCCTTCTGTTTCCTTTTCTTTGCAATCATCCTCCTCTCTTTCTCCCTGTTCTGCTCTCCCTTCACTTTTTATATCTCTTTTTCTCCTTCTCTCACGTTCTATCTCTCCTTCTCTCTCCCTCCCTCCCTCTCTTCCTCACTCTGCTTTTATTTCCCCACTCCTCTCTCTTGATATCTGATCCCTGCTGGTGTCTCAGGTTTCAGTTTTTACAGCTTAGGCTGTCTATTGCTGTATACATTCCTTTCTCCCTCAGTCCCTCTCTCTCTCTCTCTCTCTCTCTCTTTCTCTCCTCCCTCTCATCCCCCTCTCCGTGAGCTTATTTTACAAAAGCACATGAAAGCAGACGCAGATGAAGGCAGCACTGTCTCTCTCACTCCTGTTCTTCATCTCTCTCTGTGAGGGAACTAGTAAAAGTTGCCGCCTCCGTATCCGTGTGTCTAAGTGTGTGTGTGTGTGTGTGTGTGTGTGTGGGTGGGTGTGTGTGTGTGTAGAGTGTAGAAATCGGATACATGAAAAGGAGAAAGTCATAACGCTCGGCTCTCAGGTTCACGTCGAGGCTAAGGAAGGGAACAGAGAAAAGCACAGCGCTGATTGCCAAAGCACGCACTCGCACTCTGCGCTCGTTAAACACACACACACACACACACCAGTGACAAAGAAACGTAACACCGCACGGCCGGAGTGTGCGCATGGGGTCAAAGGTTAAACTGCGTGTCACACGAAGCAACAACACACCACCTGAAGACTCTCACGGTCTTTTTACACCAACAAGGCGCTTGTTTTCAATCAGCTCAAAACCCGCCATATTGCTAACATGAATGCTAACACAACCTGCTAACATGAATGCTAACACAACCTGATTATTTTCCTACAACAGCACATCCCCAAGTGTTTTATTCCTCTTATCCTACAGCAACCTGCCCACAATAACAATTTTGTAGTTGTTAAAGAATGACACTTTATACTTTTTTTTATCCGTTTCTAGTTACGCTTATTATGTTACAGAGAAACAATAAAGCGTGAAGCTCCTCAGTCCTGAAGATGTCAGAAAAATTAAAGTTACAGCTTCACCTCTGACTGTTACAAAGAGAATCCCTCCATACATGATAAACACATTTTTTTAATCTGTTTATGTGGCGCGTCCGCTGTACACATCCCTGTGAACGAGCTGTTACTATAGAAACGATAATGAATTACAACGAGCGAGTTAATATAAACCCGTAATTGTCAGAGCTGCTGTTATAGAAAATGAATCAACACCTTCTGATCAGTGAGAATCCAGTACTGATCTGACATAGATTTGCCATAAATGGAAAAGTTTGAAGAAAAGCACTGTGGTGTAAAACAAAAATAAGGACATGAGGCTGAAACATGAGGCTGACCCTGAGGACATAAACACCAGGGGATTTAGGACCCTGAGAACAGCAACACAGACTGTGTTAGTTGCCTATGGACAATTTGTGCATCTTTTTACTCGTAATGTGTTAATCAGTAAATCAAGGCCAGACATGTTTTCCTCTGAGGCACATCTAGGCCTTTTCTTTAAAAGTGTTTTGTTTCGGAAGTGATTTCTCCACGCTCCGCTTTACCTCAGTGTCGCTTTACACACTCCGGTGTTCACTCATCCGTACCGGCGAGCTTAAACTAAACCAGCTGTGAATGAAAGCGTTAACGTTACCGAAAATGCCTCTAATGTCTCCGATATCCATCACTGTTTCATTTAAGTGAAGAGAAAAACACCATTCAGGTCTCAAATAAGTGCTACAGAGAGTCAAGAGCTGTACAGAGGTGTAATAACATGTTTATAACACATGAATAATCTCTTAAAGCATATGTAGCTATGACATTAAATGGTTACGTGAAAAAACTGTGAAAGAGGAGGCATACGTGGTGTCAATCTCAGTGAAGGAGGCGTGGCCTCTGTACCTGTAGTCCTAGTGAAGGAGGCGTGGCCTTTGTATCTGTCAGTCCTGGTAAAAGAGGTGTGGTTTTGGCCCTGTCAGTCATAGTGAAGGAGGCGTGGCGTCTGTGTCTATCAGTCCCAGTCAAGGATGCTTTATAACACATGCATAAGCACTGAATAAGATATTTATAACCTGTCACATGAGTATATATGAAAAGCTTTTGTCAGTATTCACATACTAGTGTTATAAATAAAAATGTTTTACTATTTTAGTTTGAGGGCATCACAATATTCACAATCACATGTGGTGCTTAAATAAATATCTAATAAACTCTGCACTGCTTTAATAACAATGTTATAAACGAAGCACTCGTAGATTACTGAGCTATTAAATTCCTTCCTGAAAGCAGATGAACATCAGCAGGTTATCATCGCTAATCACGGCTAATCACGGCTAATCACGGCTAATCACGCCTTCCTGAACAAGCAATCTCAAAATACAAACTATGTGTATGTTAGGAAGTTAGGAAGCTTATTTAATATAAAACGTCTAATACTGACATGCACAAACACACACACACACACACACACAGTCACGCATCATTCATTTCGACACTGCGCAAAGTGTTTAATGGCTCTCGTTTGATTTTGAAATCCAAACTGTAAGAGTGTGTATGTGTGTGTAGTGTGGTGTGGTGTGTGTGTGTGTGTGTGTGTGTGTGTGTGTATGTTTACACAGTAGTTCAGACTGGACGTTTACACACCGCAGAGTGTTTCCTCATCACCAGAGTTTCCGTCCTGCTGAGACACGTTGTTTTTTTGGAATTGTGAGGTTTTATTCAGGATTATACAAATACCGTGAGTAGCTGGACAAGAAACCCAACGACATGAAACTGAAATACTTAATTTAGGAAAAGTGTGAGTTCCGCCGTCTCGGGATTTTTTCATATACACCTTACAACACAAAAGCAGCGGATTCATGAAGATGGATTTGGGGGTCGACGACATAGCATAGGTTAAAAAAAAAATCAAAGACACGTTTTCTTATTTAACCTTACACAAAGCCATATTAAATTCCACGGACTCGTCACAGATTCCCTCTTCCTGTCCCGGTTCCCATAGCAATGATCACCATGTGCCTTTATTTATGTTTTTTGCCACATACCTTGGCTTTGCTTTTTGCCTTATCTTGCTCTGCCCCTGTCATGTCCTGTTACCTACTGTGTTCGCCTGTTTCGTGTTAGCCCCGATTATTCTTTGTTCTATCCAAAGTCTTATCGTGCATTCGTTTTGACTTTCGCTTGTTATTCCAATTGTGATTATGGATTACAATTATGATAATTATAGATTATTGTGTTGCTGCCTATGTGTGCACTGACAATGTCTCCTGGTTTGCCCGCTATAAAACAGCACCTGTGCTTTCTTCACTTTCATGTTACTGAGATTTTAGCACCGTTTATTGATAACATTATCACAAAATTACTAAAGGTACATTAGAAAACTGTCCTTTTGCAGCCTTTGTCATGAAGTCCAAAAGAGCAGTATTTCAGATGAGAGAGAGAGAGAGACAGAGAGAAAAAGACAGACAGAGACTGAGACAGGAAATGAGAGAGAAACAGAGAGAGAGAAAGAACAAATGACAGAGAGAGAGAGACAGCGAGAAAGCAAGAGAGAGACAGAAAGAGATAGAGAGACAAGCAGAGAGAGAGACAGAGAGCAAGAGACAGAGAGAGAGATAGAGAGCGAGAGACAGAGAGAGAGGTGTTTATAACTCATACCAGCGATTAAAATCTGATCTACTACCAGAAGCGTGACGTTATCAGAGCGTTTTACACCGTATCTGCGTGTGTGTGTGTGTTTGTGTGTGTGAAATCAGAGATCAGGAACAGTGTCGCGGAACGCAAGTGCGTGTGTTGCTTTATCTCTAACACCATCATCACACTAATGAAGCTGAGGAAGAGTTCAACACGCGGGCTTCAGAACCTGAGCTCGTCCCGTTTATCGTGTCTTTATCTCAGAGCTGACGCTGCACCGGGAGAGGACACAAGAGCTCGAAAGGAGGAGATGTGATGACAACTCTTTCACTTCAGCTAAAATAAAATCTTTCCACTCGTTCCTGTCTCTCTCTCTCTCTCCCTCTCAGTGTAAGTATGTAGTGAAGAATTTTTTCTTGCTTATAAAGTAAACTGAAACGCCGAGTGCATAAAGTCGATGACTTAAAAAAAACGACTTTCACTATTATTACAATTTTTTAGGGGAAAAAAGGAAAACGTCATTATAAGCTGAACGTAAGAAAATCAGCAGGATGGAGGAATAGCTGACTATTATTAGGAATAGTTACGAGCTAATAAAAAGTTAACAAATTAGTTGCGTGAAAATTATTGATGACTTTTTTGGAGCTAAGTGGAAAGAAAGGAAGGGGAAAAATAAAATCCGAAGCGTATATATAGTGTGGGATGTTTAACGCTTAAAAACTGCCTATCCTTTTTTTTTTTATCTTGCACTGCGAGATAAAAAGCTTCTAGCCTCCAGTTTAGCGTCTGGATTATTAAACTCACGGCTAAACCGTTTCGCATTAAACCAGAAAGCTCGGAGCTCCTGACGTACAGAAACACTGTAGGAGGTTTAAAAGTCGCTTATGGAAACATTGAACGCAGCATGAATTGACGGTGTAGGTGTTAATTCAACGCTCAGGGACTGCATGAGCAACGCACACCTCCGCCACAAAACAATTACCTCGCACACGTACGGATAATGAACAAACATATTGCTGCAGCGTGCATTAAAGGAAATTAGGTGAACTATTTTCATAGGTGACAGAGAGAGGAAGAAAAAAAAAAAGAAATTAACTGCACCTTTAGAGCACGTTTAAATAGAAGCCTCACACTCACTCAAGCAGCCAAGTACCAAGTACCGAAATTCTTTTCTCAAGTAAAAGTGCAGTTCATTCAGTCAACGTTGAAACGTGTGAACTAAAAGTGTGAAAGTACAAAGAAAAAAGACGACTACCTCAGTTTCACTTCACGCACTGATTTCATTTCTGATGCTAAATTAGCGCGTCCTTCACCAAAGGAAAGCATTAGCTAAGGCTAATTAACAACAGTGATATCTGTAATCTCTCAAATGTTATCTAGTCACACTGTACCAGTTATATCATAATAAAATCTCTTCCGAATTGTGATAACGTGCGTCAGATTATACGATAAAAAAGATCCTCTAACGATAGACCTGCGATTAAGGAAAATGACTACGCTGCTTACATCAAATTAAGAAATCAGCTCGTGCAGAAAATCTTTAGCTCTGAAGTCATCTGATGCTAGAAAGAAACACACGAATGTACGATTATAGAGAAATGTAGTGATGCGTGAGAAGTTAAACGTTACTATAACCTGAGCGTAAGACAATCGACAGGATGTCGATGTTACGGAACCATAAACAAAGCAAAGAAAGAGGAAATCGAAGGAAAAATGACGAGTTAATACGCCTTCCGAATGATCGCGTGAATGTATTATGAGCGGTGTTTTGGTGTTTCGTGGACGTTGCGGAAAAGATTTTATACATAAAGCGTAAAGTGTGTGATGTTTAGTCGCACAGACATAAAAGCAAAGATGTTTCTTTTGAAAGTAAGTAAAAGAAAAACTCAGTTGAGATGTGTGAGTGTGTACTTCTATGATTCTTGTGACTTGAGTGACTTTGCTAAAAAGTTTTGCATTAATAGCAAAAATACGTCAAATCTCAACTCAAACACGAGCACACACAATCCCGAAGAACGAATTTCTGAACAAATGTCCCGTTTTTTTTGCGTTTTTGTCCTAAAAGTGTATCAGTGCTGAAAATACTGTTTTACGGTTTAAGAGCTGCGATTCTTCTTTAATCTCGTGTTCGTGTCACAGACGAGTCTGGCTTCTACCCTGATCGAACGATCGATCTGTGAGCTAGGCTCAGAAGAAGTTGTGTATCGCAGCTACACAGTTAAAAAAAAAAAAAAAAAGATTGCTGCTCAAGTCAGTTTTCCTCAAAATAAAAACATACGTAAACAAACCCTTGAAGATCAAACGGTGATGTTTAAGGTCCCCATAAAACAGGCGTAAATCACGTTAATGTGATGCCACGTGTATAAATTCCGACTCACACCGTTTTCATTTTCGTATGTAAACCTGAATTGTGCACTTTTTAAATCTGCAGTATCTTAAACGTACTAAACGTGTGCCATCTTATAACCTATATGTTGTATTTTCCAATAAATAAAATCTTTTGAAATGCTTTTATAATCTGATCGATGAACGGTTTTATAAACAACCACCGAATATCCCTGGATATTAATTATCTTGCTGAAACATATTTTAGAAATACTAGAAAATATTTCAGCTTTTTTTCCTCCGGTGGATTCTAACTCGCTTTGGACTTTTTAAAAAAATCCATCACATGAATAAGCGTTAATAAATACGGTGAATAATCTCAGCAGGACGCTGCAGAGACGTCCTGAAGACGACTGCGTTGATTTAAAAATCATTCCAAACAGCAGAAATGTATTAAAATATTATCAAAATTAAAATATCAGAAATCTACGGTGCTGGATTCCTTTCTGAATCTGATTCCTCTGAGGCTTACGTCCTTATTTCATCTCAAAGGAAGATTTCCTATAAGTTCAGAATATGATATATAAATATTTACATGACCATCAGTCTTTTTTTAACATTATTTTAAAATATATATTTTATTGCAAACATATATATATATATATATACTAAAAATGGTAAATAAATTATAGTTATAAACTACTATAAAATTTTCTATAATATTATCAGTACATGTGCAACTACATCTTTAGAAATAAAAATCAAACGAACACCTTCATGTCTTTTTTTAAAGCTTTTTTTCAATAATTACAGTAAAAGGAGTAAAATTTTGTTTAAAATATTATTTTAAAAATGATAAATATTTCTAATATGATCGAAATAAAACGTCCACACATGCAGCCACAAATCACAAGTAAGTCACATGAACTCCGTAATGTCTTCGCTTTTTAACAATCAGTCTTCAGTAAATATACAGCGAATGTAAGCAGAAGTTTTTGTTTTTGTTTTTTAAAGAAAAAAAAAGATTTTTTTTTGGACACAGATGATGTTCAGTGCATTGACCAGTGTTTGTGAATCTGACAAAAACCTGCACACACACACACACACACACACACACACACACACCACAAGCCTGCTGTCAGGAACTTCATTTTGCTAATACTGAGAGCGCTTACAGTATAAAATAAAACAGCTGTACAGCTGTGAGGATGTGTGAGAAAAACTGAGAGAGGGGTGATGGAGGATGAGAGAGGGATGATGGAAGATGATAGAGGAATGAGAGAGGGATGATGGAGGATGATGAAGGAATGAGAGAGGCATGATGGAGGATAATGGAGTGATGATGGAGGGATGAGAGAGGGGTGATGGAGGGATGAGAGAGGGATGATGGAAGATGATGGAGGAATGAGAGAGGGATGATGGAGGATGATGGAGGGATGAGAGAGGGGTGATGGAAGATGATGGAGGAATGAGAGAGGGATAATGGAGGGATGAGAGAGGGATGATGGAGGAATGAGAGAGGGGTGATGGAAGATGATGGAGGAATGAGAGAGGGATGATGGAGGGATGAGAGAAGGGTGATGGAAGATGATGGAGGAATGAGAGAGGGACGATGGAGAGATGATGGAGGGATGAGAGAGGGATGAAAGAGGTATGATGGAGGGACGAGAGAGAGGGATGATGGAGGATGATGGAGGGATGAGAGAGAGGGATGAGAGAGGAGGATGATGGAAGGATGAGAGAGAGGGATGATGGAGGATGATGGAGGGATGAGAGAGGGTTGATGGAGGATGATGGAGGGATGAGAGAGGGTTGATGGAGGATGATGGAGGGATGAGAGAAGGTTGATGCATCTCTAAATCACAACCGGAAAAAACCCCAAACGCTGCAAAACTAAAGCAACACGAGCGAAAGATAACAGAGAGAGAGAGAGAGAGAGAGAGAGAGAGAGAGAGAGAGAGAGAAGACAAAGCACGCGCGCGCGAGATTCACAGAGTCCTAACACATTGTCGCAAGCGCACAGAAACGAACATCTGGATCGCTAGAGACGGCGGAAACAAAAGGTGCGCGAGATGGGAGCACAGCTGGAGCGTAACAACAGCCGGTCGCGGATGGAGCGTCTGAGTTGATGCGCGTGTGTGCGTACGTGTGTGTGTGAGAGAGAGAGAGAGACAGAGAGAGAGAGAGAGAGATGCATGCCCTGAAGTGGCCCTGTCGATGGTAGTAGTAGGAAAGGGATCTGAATTTTCCATTTCAGCTGCGTGAAAGGAGGGAAGGGGTGGGAGCGCGCGCACGCACGCACACACACACACACACACACATCCTTAGCTTTTAATGAGCACACCTAAACACACATACACTCGTGAAAAAAACATGCACCTAATGCAACGCACCTGGTGCACACAGAGAGAGAGAGAGAGAGAGTGCAGAAATAGTGTGTGCGTGCATATGTTTATATGCATGTGCGTGTGTGTGTGTGTGTGCGCGCGCGTGTTTTCGTGAGGGAACAAAGCTCACTCGCACAAATCAAAGCAAAAACTCTGCCTCATTACGCCACACGCTCATGAATGGCGCCTGTGAAGCGTGCACGAGCACGCGCGTGACCCAACGCGCCCCCCCTCCAACACACACACACACACACACCCCTGGAACCCACCGGAACCCACCTTCATGTCTGCGTTGATCTCGCGCTTGACGGGGTGAGCGGGTTTCCGGCTCCTCTTGCTCTCCGGAGCTCTGCTGCCCTCCTTCTCCGTTTCCGCCATGCTGCGATTAAAGAAAACAAAACCAGGAAAAAAAATTCCTCCGTGTGTGAGTGTGTGTGTGTGTGTGTGTGTGTCAGGAGAAATAAGGTGGTCTCGCGGACGCACGGAGCGACGGTGTAGACAGCGGGAACCTTTGGGTTTGTGTTTGGAGGAGGAGAAACAGGAGGAGGGGGTTTCAGGTTCGCCCCAGGGAGAGCGACGGGGATGACGCTGCCGCCGTGCGGGGCTCGCGCTGCCCGGTGCGCTCAGCCATCTTCTGCTGCTGCGTGCCGCGTCTCCGAGCTCTGAGAGAGGGATAGAGAGAGAGAGAAAGAGGGAGAGAGAGAGAGAGAGAGGGAAAGGAAAGGAGGAGGGGCCTGTTATTCGGTAACCGTACGCGGCGCGAGCCTGTTTCCTCCCCGTTTTTTTTTCCACGGCTCGGGTTACCGCGCAGCGCGAGCGGATGGAGTTACACATTGTTGCTGCAGGAGACGAACGCGCGCACAAAATAACGTGTGTGTGTGTGTGTACCTATACTTGTGCCACTTACACTCTCCATGGTTTTATATAGATCAGAGGATTTCCCATTAAGAAAAGGTTCTGAATAGAACCCCTTCAGGACAATGTTCTACACAAGGGTTCCTCATGGGTTCTCTGGGCAGATCATTAAGGGTTCCACCAGCTGAAAACCCTTAAGGGTTCTAGATACAGCCTTTTGATTCCAGGAGTGTAATAGTGTAGTATTTCTGTTTAGCTCAACAAGTCATCATTAATTTGCCTATGATCTAGTGAGGATCCGGAGATCCAGTGCTGTCCAGGTCAATTTCATGGTCAGGAAGTGTGTGTGTGTGTCTGTATTGGATCCTGAAAATTAAAGCCTGTACACTGTAGATTAAGGCACTTACGCTACAGATGAAGACCCTTATGATATAGATTAAGGGCTTTACACTATAGATTAAGACATTTAAGACTTATGGTATAGATTAAGACCCTTAGACTATAGATTAAGACCCTTAGACCATAGATTAAGACCCTTAGACTATAGATTAAGACCCTTAGACTATAGATTAAGACTCTTACACTATAGATTAAGACCCTTAGACTATAGATTAAGACTCTTACACTATAGATTAAGTCCATTACACTATAGATTAAGACTCTTACACTATAGATTAAGTCCATTACACTATAGATTAAGACTCTTACACTATAGATCAAGACCCTTATGCTATAGATTAAGTCCATTACACTATAGTTTAAGACCCTTATGATATTAATTAAGACCCTTAGACTATAGATTAAGATGCTTACGCTATAGATTCAGTCCATTACACTATAGATCAAGACCCTTATGTTAGAGATTAAGGGCTTTACACTATAGATTAAGACTCTTACGCTATAGATTAATACCCTTAAACTATACATTAAGACCCTTACACTATAGATTAAAACCCTCAGTTTATAGGTTAAGACCCTTATGATATAGATTAAGACCCTTAGACTATAGATTAAGTCAATTACACTATAGATTAAGACCCTTATGACATAGATTAAGACACTTAAGACTTACGATGTAGATTAAGACACTTACACTATAGATTAAGACACTTATGACATAGATTAAGACACTTAAGATTTATGATGTAGATTAAGACACTTACACTATAGATTAAGACCCTTATGACATAGATTAAGACACTTAAGACTTATGATGTAGATTAAAACACTTACACTATAGATTAAGACACTTACACTATAGATTAAGACCCTTATGACATAGATTAAGACACTTAAAATTTACGATGTAGATTAAGACACTTACACTATAGATTAAGACCCTTATGACATAGATTAAGACACTTAAGATTTATGATGTAGATTAAGACACTTACACTATAGATTAAGACACTTATGCAATAGATTAAGACACTTAAGACTTATGATGTAGATTAAGACACTTACACTATAGATTAAGACCCTTATGCAATAGATTAAAACCCTCAGACTATAGATTAAGACCCTTACAATGTAGATTAAGGGCTTTACACTATAGTTTAAGACCCTTAAATCTTACAATATAGTTTAAGACCATCATGCTATAGATTAAGGGCCACAAGATCCCCTCCCTCTTTCTCTCTCTCTCTCTCTCTCTCTCTAGTCTGTGAGATCAGGAGCATACGCCGGCGTCCACTGAATGAGCGCATTGTTTCCTCGCGAGAACTTTATCCGGTGGTAAACACTTTCCACACGAGCACGGATTCGGTTTCTCCACCGCGTACATCTAAAAACAAGTGCAGACTGTGTGTGTGTGTGTGTTTTCCTCTCTTCTGCTCAGATTGGCTTTCATTTTCACTCACCATCCGACTCCGAGCGTAATGTGGATCAAGTGCAGAGGAGTATGGGATGGTAAACACGAGCGTGGGTCTAATAATGCAGTGACAAATATGATTAAGGGATGGAATTCACGTCTCATGGGGAGGGAAGGATGGGATGCTGGGAAAAAGTGTGGTTATGAAACAAAAAAAAATTTTTTTTTTTAAATCTCTGCTTAGTTTGTGTGTGTGTGTGTGATAGAGAGAGAGGGAGAGAGAGAGAGTGTCCATTTCAAAAAGACACTTAAAGGATTTCAACACGTTGGGGTTAAGAGGAGATGTGAAACAGCTGGAGCCACACACACACACACACACACACACACTTGCTTTTTAATCACACACAAAACACAAATCTGAATTTTTTGGTAAATCAGCCAGTTTTTCCTCGCTATTGTCTCTTGTCAATTACGGATCTGAATCTACATCTGGATTTCTGTAAAGATGCTTTGTAACATTGTCTGTTGTTAAACATGCTGTACAAATAAAATCGAAAGCAGATAGCAGAAAGAGCCAGAATGCAATGCAGCTAATATGAGATGACGAGCGCGATGGCGTCGATGGCGGTATTAGTACGAAAGGCGAAGCTTTGGAAGCTGATCTGTTTCAGCAGAGAGTTTGTGCATATGAGGAGGTGAGAGAGCTGGACTAACTAAAGCACTAAAGCGCCGCCGCATCGCTCTCTTTATATAGACATTAAGCGAGGGATAAATCCCACTGCACGACTATCAGCAGGTAGTCGCATCTATCCATCCATCCATTTTCTGTACTGCTTATCCTACACAGGGTCATGGGGAGGCTGGAGGCTGGAGCCTGTCCCTGGACGGGGTGCCAATCCATCGCAGGGTACAATCGCACACACACTCACACACCCGTTCACACACTACGGGCAGTTTTGAAATCAGCCTACAATGCATGTCTATGGACTAGGGGAGGAAACTGGAGTACCCGGAGGAAACCCCCCGAAGCACGGGGAGAACACGCAAACTCCATGCACACAGGGTGAAGGCAGGATTCGAACCCGCAACCCTGGAGGTGCGAGGCAACAGTGCTAAACTCTACGCCCATGGATGAAAACTAAAAAAAAAAAACTAAATTGATTTTATCCAATGTATCGGATTCTTCACTCGTAAGCGTCTGTATGAAATGAGTCTGCAGAATAAATAAATATTAAATCTTCTTCTCCGTGTGGTTGTGTTCAGGAGTCTCCAGGGTGACGGTGGTGAACCGGTGGACAAGCGTACATTTGTAAAGAATAGAATAGTTTGCCTAAAACAGGATGAAAAGCGTCCCTCGCTGTAATCGGATCGTCCGTGCGCCTCTCTAATAAAAGAATCCTGAGCCGCTGCTGTAAGAAGGTGAACGGCATGTGCAGTTAATTAGACTAACGAAACCCTATCTGAAATAAAAGGTCAAATTTACTGAATTTCAAAGGAATCTGGCTGGTGGGTGGTGTGTGTGTGTGTGTGTGTGTGTGTCGGGCTTCCATTATGTAGTCTTCTCTTTCTCTCTCAACCCAGTGTATGTGTGTGAGACTGTGTGTGCCTGTCTCACTCACTGCCAAGTGTCCTGCTGAGTGAATCCCCACGATCTGTCTGGTTTCCAGATTTATTTGATTTATTCCTTGTTAAATCGAACCAGGGCACACAGGACGCACATCTGCTTAGCATAAATCAATAAAACCATTAAGATTTGTGACAAATGATCAATTCAAGGTTTTATGACGTTAAACTGCCCTTAATATCAAAATCAGTTTTTGTATTTGTCCTTTAGCGTTATGGACAGCACCAGTAAACAGTCTTTGAGATTTACTCGTTTTTAATTTTATACCTCATCACTTTTGGAAAAACTATTTAAATCATGTGATGACTCATCCTGTACTCGTCTTGTTTTCGTCCAATTAAACGCTCTCTGGAACACAAATGTCCCACCCCCAGGGGCGTGGCTTGCTCGACAGTAGCAGTAAACATAGTTTGCCGGTGTGTTTTTGGCTGTGCGTCTTCCCACACACTATCCCCTTTTTCCAACCATCACCTGTTGGAGAATATTCATCACCTGGTTGGAGTTTATTCATCAGGAAGAGGGTGAAGTGTTTTACAAACGTGGAGCTGTTCAATGCCGGAATGTTGCTTCCTCAGACTAATGGAGAATTTATACACTGTTAGTGCGTCTCCATCAGTGAGAGTCAGTAATGTCATGTTATCTAACACTCAGATGGGACGGATGTTTCCCGGAGACGATCCTGCTGCTCTCCATCGCCTTCATGTTTCCTCGACTCAAACATGCTCACCATGAACTCCAAAAACACGCTGCATCTCGTCATCCAGGATGTGGTCCTGGTTAAAGTGGACAGGCGTGGGTGAAGGCAGCGGTGAGAAATCCTCCACAGCTGAAAAAAACTCTCGTTAAACTCTTCGCTCTTCGCTAGGCTATTTAGCTAGCTCAACAAGTCAGGCGTGTTTAGACTGGGCCAGGGCTGTTGCCTATCTTGAATGCTATTGGTTGTTTAAGCGCATCAACACACCTCACTCTGACTTCCTGTTTCAACAGGAAATACGTCAACATACAGAATCAAAACATGCTCTGAAGTCGTTTCGTGAGGACAAAGAAACAATCTCACAAAATAACTATATCGCAAAGCGTGAAATAGCAGTTAGTATTTACACATTTCAGCTAGCAATAACTTCAGTGATAGACTACATTTGGAATAAAAAAGTAAAATGGTGTAAACTTTTCCTTTAATAAACTTTAATTCAACCACAAAACAACAACCTGAGTGTGTGATTAGTGCAAAATTTCACTCTGCAAATCTCTTAAATTCCCATTTTTTCATACACATAAAAGACTTTTAAAGTATCTGTATCGGGATACTAATTTTTGTACAGCAAATAAAATCAGTGTTTTCGCCCATTTTAGTATCGACTTGTTGCCACTGCTGTAAACGGACAACGTCTTCCGGCATTTTCCGTCCTTTTTTTGCGACATGCCGTAAAGCGCATCGTTCAAGATGGCAGCTCTTGTGCATATACAGTTGTGATACTTCGTCACAAGAAAGCCGTTTATTTTATTTCTTGTAAATCCTTTTTGAGTGGATTATCACCAGGGGATTAAAGCGGAAGTGTTGTTAATGACAGGAGATGATTTTGGTCTGAAGACAAGATGTGTTTCACTCAATAAGAAGGTGACATTGAGAGTGACGGTCGCATGCAAGCTTTAACATGCGTTATTTTATGTAGCACCCGTATTCGGGAAAGGATTGGTTAGTATTAGAGCGCTTTCTGCGCTGCGATTGGCTAGAAGTGCATGCTTAAAGAAACTAGCCAATCCCAAAGCAGGAGGCGGGATTTAGCGGAATGCGGGTGTGTACAAACTGACAGCCAGTGGTCGTGATCTGACGTTAGTGACCGAAACAGCAGTAACTTTAAGAAGCATAAAATAGAAAGAAAGACAAGAAAAGAAGACAGGATAAAGGAGATGGGAAAGACAGAAGAAAGAAAAAAGGGGCCAAGGAGAGAGAAAGTGAGTCAGAGGAAAAAGAACAGATAAAGAGGAAGTGAAGAAAGACAAATAAGAACGATAAAGGGAAGAAGAAAAGAGAGAGAGGTGAAAGGAGGAAAGAAAAGAGAACATGAAAAGAAGAAAGGAGATGGGGAAAGGGAGTGAGAGAAAGAGTGAGTTAGAGAAAAAAATAGAGAACAGAGGAAAAAAACAAAGACAGTGAAAAATGACAAATAGAGAAAGAGAGAGAGAGTGAAAAGGAAAAGTAGAATAAAAACTAATCGCAAGTGCAAACGGACGAAAAAAGGAAGAAGGTTAAAGCACTAAGGAGAAAAACTAGATAGAAAGAAAAGAAAAAAGATGGAAAGAAAAACAAAGAGAAGAAAAAAGAATAAAAGGGAAAGAAATAGAGAAAAAGAAGGACAGAAAGGAAAAAATATTTGCAAGTGCGAAAAGGAGGAAAGGATTAAACCGCTGAGGAGGAGAAAAAAAATAGGCAGAATTGAAAAGAAAGAAAGAAAGATGGAGGGAGAGAAGAAAAGGAGATGAAGAAAAATCAAAGAGAGAAAACTTTAGAAAAATGGTGGAGAGAAAGAACAAAATCACAGCAAGTGCAAAAGGAAGAGGAATTGTAGGATTGAAGTGCTGAGAGGAAAAAGTAGAAAGAAAGAAAGAAAGAAAGAATGATGGAGGAAGAAAAGAAACAGATGGAGGAGAGAAAGAAGAAATGATGTGTGTTTATAAGGTGTGTAGGAAGCTGATTAATCGGATTGTTGTTGTTTTCAGGATGGCCGTGCGTTCCCGTCTCGCTCTCCTCGGTTCTCTAAGTTCTCTGGGTTCTCCAGGTTCTCTGGGTTCTCCAGGTTCTCTGGGTTCTCCAGGTTCTCCGGGTGGATGGAGGCGTTTGAGTCTGTTCTCCGGTCCGTCTCCGTCCAGCTGGAGCAAGGTCGTGTCGGATGCGGAGAAGATCGTGGGATATCCGACGTCCTTCATGAGTCTGCGCTGTCTGCTCAGTGACGAGCTCAGCAACGTCGCCATGCACGTCAGGAAACTGGTGGGGACCAAACACCCACTGCTTAACACCGCCAGGTACACACACACACACACACACACACCTCTTACACACGTCACACTCACTGACCAACCATCAACAACTGACTGAAACCGGTGTGGTGCGCTGAAGAAAAGTATTGGCACCCCTCTCCCTCATCCATTAATAAGTAGACTCACGCTGAGCAGATACGGTTCATACACAGTGTGTGTGTGTGTGTGTGTGTGTTAATCATCCCCTGTCCTTCATCAGGGTCGGCTTCTGATTGGCTGTCCAATTTTGTTATGTGACTATATATACTGTATATTGCATTGACTTTGTCAGGGCAGTGGCGATCTGATGGATCTGATAATCATGACATCGGTATTGTGATAAATTGTTAAACTGTGATACGCTTCTCTAAGATTATTATTTATTTTGAAAAGTCAGGTAAGTTATAAATAGGTAAGTGCTTGCATAAGAGCCGAGAGAAAGAGTAAAGTGTTTACGAATACAGAAATGAAAGAAATGAGGGAAGAGAAAGGGAAAGGTAGAGTTAAACGAGAGGGTTAAAATGACACCGGAGAGGGAAAGGAAGGAAGAAAAAAGGGAGCGAAGGAGTGAGAGAAAGAACGAGTCGGGGAAAGGAATGGAGAATAAAAGAAACGGAGGAGGAAGGAGATGTAGGAAAAGTGGATAAAAGAGATGAAAAAGATGAGCGTGCTAAAGAGAAAAAAAGAAATGACAGAAACGAAAACGGGGGGAAGAAACAAACAATGATGTACAAAAGCTAGAAAATGCTGGAGAGAAAGAAAACTAATATCGGGAAAAAGAGAAAGAGAGGTCTTAGAGTTCACGCTAACAAGTCGCTTGTAGTTTGTCTCTTGTGGGCGTGGCCTGTTTTTTTTTTTTTTATATAATATATATATGGCTTTGAAGGCAAATTAGTCAGAACAGAACGCTAATGAACTACCGCGTTAGTCAGTGTGAAAATCAGTTGTTTGGTTTTTACGTTCTAGCTACTTACGCTCACCAGAGGCAGCAACGACCTCTGCTCCTCGCGCCCAAGCTCGCTTTTTCATCGTAACCTTTCTATACGATGTACGTAGTGACAGGTCGTGTTTGACAGGATAAGATGAAACCACGGTGATAAGTTTTTTTTCCTCCCATTTTTGCGAGGACTGATTTCGCGTAGGGACTGAAGTTGTGAGCGGGGAACTGAAGAAACGTCGGACCACACTTTTCTCGTTTGCTAGTGTGAACGTAGGATTAACTTCCTAACTAGCTCGCGTTACGTTAGCATGTTATATCAGCGAAGATTTTTTTAGCCAGTTAGGTTTCTTGCGTCAGCATCGTTGTTACTTTTAATCCGCTCTCAGTCTCCGCAGTAGGAGATAGCTGACTGCACTCAACCTAGACATTGTGATATAAATCATATCAAGCATTGCGATATGATATATTTTTTCTCCTCCAAAGCGCTCATCCGTGGCATTTACGTTTTATTTATTTGTTAACTCAGAGTTCACTCCGAACTCTTGATATCCACAGATTTGATGTTTCCGCGTGAGTGCCGTGAAATCCCAGCAGACGCGATCAGCATTTCACTGAGCTTACAGATGTTTCGTCACGTTTTCCGCTTCTCCCTGGAACGAGGCGAGACCCGACTCGGCTCCCTCCTGTGGCTGCAGACGGCACTTCCTCTGGCTTTCTGCAGGCTACGCCAGAGATTGACAGATTCGGCGCGCTAATGAGCTGCAGACCGGATAACGATGAAAGGGAAAAAGTTCGGCTGATCTCATCCATGTGATAATGATAATGGTGTAATGAGCGTTCCGACTCCATTTCAGCATCTGGAACATCTGTGCCGTGGTGTGAGGAGTAGATTACTGGGTTCGGTGTGGATCAGAAGTTCATCAGAACTATGTACAAACAACACTTTGTCTTATTTACTTTTAAACATCATACTGAATGTGTTGGAGCTGAAACAATAATAATTCATTAATGATGGTGTTTAAATACGACTACTGTTCACATTTCTCATATTTATATCCGAAGGAAAAAGCAGTGGATCTTTTCTCTGTCTGTGCCAGGATAAGATTACTCTCATACAAATACAATCAGTTCATTTCATTCTGCTCTCATTTCCCTTCCTTCCTTTCTTCTGTACGTCCCTTCTTTTTTCCATATACTCTTTCCTTTCCTTTTCCTTTCCCTTTCCTTTCCCTTTCCTGTCTTTTCCTTTCTCTTTCCTGTCTTTTCCTTTCCTACCTTTCCCTTCCCTTCCCTTCCCTTCCCTGTCCTTTCCTTTCCTTTCCTTTCCTTTCCTTTTCCTTTCCATATTTGTTCCTTTCTTTTTCCATTTTCATTTCCTTCCCTTTCCTGTCTTTTCCTTTCCTTTCCTTTCCTTTCCCTTTCCTTTCCCTTTCCTGTCTTTATCTTTCCTTTCCTTTCCCTTCCCTTTCCTTTCCTTTCCTTTCTTTTTCCATTTTCATTTCTTTTGCATTTCCTTTCCCTTTCCTTTCCCTTTCCTTTCCCTTTCCTTTCCTTTCTCTTTCCTGTCTTTTCCTTTCCTTTCCATATTTGTTCCTTTCTTTTTCCATTTTCATTTCCTTCCCTTTCCTGTCTTTTCATTTCCTTTCCTTTCCCATTGCTTTCCCATTCCTTTCCCTTTCCTGTCTTTTCCTTTCCTTTCCTTTCCTTCCCTTCCCTTCCCTGTCTTTTCCTTTCCATATCTGTTCCTTTCTTTTTCCATTTTCATTTCCTTTGCATTTCTTTTCCCTTTCCTTTCCAGTCCCGTCCTTCCCTTCCTTCCTCTTCCTTTTCTTTCTTTTCATTTCCTTTCCTCCTGTCCTTCTCTTCCTTTACTTTCCTCTTGTTTCCTTTCTTTTTCTTTCCTTGTCCATATTTTTTCCTTCCTTCCTTCCTTGATTTACATTTCCTTTTTTCTTCCTTATTCTTTGGACATTCTTTTGCTTACTAAACCTGTTAAGTCCGTAAAATCGGATGAAGGTTTGAGGAAATTAGCCTGCAGCTGTACCGGTATGATGTAAACTATTCAGCATCTAGTTTGTCAGGAAATGGTTTCCCTCTGTCCTATTTAAATTTTCTAAAAACGATGTCTTGAGAGAAAAGAGTGAAGGACTTTCCCGAACTCTCTCCTCATCCTTTTATCCAGCGATGAATGAACGAACACGAGTCCGAGGACGGAAAACCGAGACGCCAGCGTCTGCCATTGTGGGTATTTATGTGACTGGCGCTTCTTGGGCAAGGAGACACGGAGGGAAAGAGGAGAAGGCTGGGTCCCCTCCCTCCTTCCATCCATCCACCCTCTACCCCTCCATCCCTCCATCCTCAACACCCAAATGGATCGTCATATCAGATTTAGGTGTATAGGTTATTACACCCTTGGGCTCCGGTTTCCAGTCCTGTCGTCTGGATCGGCCAGATTGGGTTCCAGTTATTTCTCTCCCTCCATCCCTCCCTCTCTCCCTCCCTCCTAAAGTAATCCTGTCTTTCCCTCTAACTTTCACTCTCCGTGTCATTTAGACAGTTTCAGTGGCCACCAAAGACGAAGCGTCTCCCTGAAAGAGAAATGTGGGTTCTTTTTAATATTTTGACGAGCAGCTACGAGATGACGTCATCAAAAGAGCGCCAACCAAACCGATTTTTTTACCGCTTGATGATATCAAAATACCACCACTACCTTCTTTGGGTTCTTCGGTTGGCCAACATTTGAAGGTTTTTGAAATCGTTGTACTTGGAATAGTTTCTGAAAGGGAAATCTGACATTTCCATGTTTGCAGACGCAGGAGTCTGTTATGGTGGAGCCTGCGGAGTCTAGGCAGCATTTTTGCCCAGCGAACCATTTGGAAGGTAGCAGGAGGACATTTGATTTCCAAGTAATCTCGCAAGCCAGATGTCCAGCGTTCACTCAAAAGTCTGGTACTTTTAATCACTAAATGTGGAAAAGAACCTCCTACTTTCACAGCCAGTCATGATTCTGTGCATTTTTGTCAATCCAGTGACTATATCTTGCTCACAAAGCTGCAAGGTCACAACCTTTAAGATTCTGAAACTTCTCAGCTAGTCTCGCAAAACACACCTCTAGCTCACTGGTTCTCAAAGCGGGGAACCCTAGTGGGCCCTGAAGCAAACCATGGGGTCCTTTTTAAAAAGAATTTTTTACCGTGGAGGAAGTCATAACCCACTTTATCGACGGCGTTATATTTAGGGGTCCAAGCACCAGTGTCAGCTCAGAGCTAATGGGCTCTGTTAGTGGAAAGCTCAGGAAAAGAAAGCTGTACGGCTCCAGAAAATAACATTTGCAAAACCTTGAACCGAATCCATACTGAGGGGGTCTGTGGAATTGATTTTACGCTTAAATCAACGGGTCCCTGACTACCAGTAGTTTGAGAACCATTGCTCTAGCTTTCTCTAGAGGGAGAGGTCATTTGACTAACACTCCAGTTCAGAAATCAGTAGCCAATCAGATTGCATTATTTTTACAAACTCTTGGTCAAGACCAGTGCCTGAGACAGAGACGAGTCCAAGTCAGTACAGAAGACGTCTCGAGACCGGACGCGAGTCCTCCAGCCCCGGCTCACACAAACAATTAGGCATGTGGACGTTATAATAACGTCATCATAATAACAACGTTCGGGTGCCACGTCTTTCATGTTTACTCTCTTGTACATGAATTATGACGTATTTTTTTTATCATGTTGCCCATTTTAACGACTAAACCCTGATATTAACTCAGTCGTTTACGTCGTCTCCTCGTCCTCGCCGTTTCCAGAGTCACCCCGGTTTCCTCTACATCTCTGTTCGTCACCTTGCGGCGTGTAAATCATCCTGATTAACCTGCGCTGAGGTAGAGACGAGAGACGAGTGATGACGGATTAAGCCGCTTATAAACGGTGTGATAAACGATCACGTCCTTCAGAGAGGAACAGCGCCGCTCTCTCGCTCCGCGCGTACGTCCTGACCAGAACAAACACCAGAGACGCCTTTTAATTTCATCCCGTTTATGGGCTTCAGTCATTTCATTTGTTTGGCTTTTTTTCTTCTTTTCACACTCCATCTGTCTTTTCCCCCTTCCTTTCATTTTCTCCCTTTCCTTTCCTTTATTCCTTTCCTTCCTTACTTCATTTACTTTTATTCTTCCTACTTTCCTTTCCTTTGCTTTCTTTCTTCTATTTCTTACCTTCTTCCTTTATTTCTTCATTTTTTTCTTGTATTCTTCTTTTTGTTCCTTCCTTCATTCTTTTCTTCTTTCGTTCCTTTTTTCCTCCGTCCCTCCGATTTTACTTCCTTTTAAAAAAATTATTTTTCTTAATATTCCTTCTTCTTTTTTATATCTTTCCTCTTATCTTTTCCCTTCCTTCTTTCTTTCCTTCCTTTCTTTCTTCCTTCTTTTCCTCCTCCTTCTGATTTTCTTTCCTTTTTATGCTTTTCTTTATATGCCTTTTCTTTTTTACTTTCCCTTTTCTTTCTTTCTTTCTTTTCTTACTTCACTACAGTTTTATTCGTCCTACTTTTGTTTGTTTTCCTTCTTCTATTTCTTTCCTTCTTCCTTTATTTCTTTATTTTTTCTCATATTCTTCTTTCTTACCCCTTCCTTCCTTCCTTTCTTTCTTTCATCATTGTTACTCCTTTTCCTTCTCCTTTCCACTTCCACCTCTATCATTTCATTCTTCATTCTTCTTGTCCTTTTTTTTGTTCGCACATTTCACTTTCCTTTTCTACTTCGTATCATGTCTTCACATCCTTCCTTCTATCATTTTACATTCTTAATTATTTTCTTTTTCTTTGTTCTATCTGCCTACACATTCTTCCTCCTAATTTTTTTCTTCCTTCTTGTCCTTTCCGTACGTTTCCTCTCTCCTTCTTTTTTTAAGTCCTCTTTATATCTGTATTATTACAGCACTTCAGTTCTCTTTTCCATTTTTATCTTCTTTTTCTTTCTTCATGTCTTCGCTCTCATTGTCTCTCTCTCTCTCGCTCTCCGTGATGAAGGTTAAGCGGGTCGTAGGGAGGCGTGTCGTTCGAGCTGTGTGTCTTAGGGGGCGTGTCCAGCTGTCATCTTGTCTCCGTTGCCACGGCGCTAATTCATGACGAGCAGCAGTGGTGCATTCTGTCTAAAAAAAAAAAAAAGAAAGAAAAGAAACTAGCGCTCTTTCATGCCCACCTACAGCCTGGATGTTAGCGCGCCTGTGCAGCACACGTTCTCCGGGTTCTCCTGCTCTCATTAACAGCTCGTTAGCAGCTCATTAACGGCCTCTTTAGCGGCTCAGTGGGTGTTCCGGCGCACACACTCCTGGGTTTGAATGCTAGCGCTTTCCCACAGTGACCTTCTGGTGCACGTTATTGGCTCGTGTGCACAGTTTATGAGACGACCTGCATGACGCCACCTTCGTGTTCCGTTTGTTTGTTTATTTGCCCGACGCTTATTTAAACGATTGAGGGACGGAAATCAGGAGATTTGAACTCGGATTTGCTGAAACGCCGCAGTAGTCTGGAGATTGTAGGCTGTGTGTGAGCGACACGACCTCCACACGGCACCGAGCTCCTTCACTGTGAGCTCTCAAACAAGCACAAACAAACCGATGGAGAACGTATTGCACACCTTCATCTTCCTCCTGTCCAGAGCTGAGGCATGACGCAGAGTCACACACTATTAATGTCCCTTCCCTTCCCTCTCTCTCCTTCCCTCTCTCTCCTTCCCTTCCCTCTCTCTCCTTCCCTCTCTCTCCTTCCCTTCCCTCTCTCTCCTTCCCTCTCTCCTTCCCTTCCCTCTCTTCTCCTTCCCTCTCTCTCCTTCCCTTCCCTCTCTCTCCTTCCCTCTCTCTCCTTCCCTTCCCTCTCTCTCCTTCCCTCTCTCCTTCCCTTCCCTCTCTTCTCCTTCCCTCTCTCTCCTTCCCTTCCCTCTCTCTCCTTCCCTCTCTCTCCTTCCCTTCCCTCTCTCTCCTTCCCT
>CM075005.1:31052909-31062909 GCA_037576675.1 Pangasius sanitwongsei
GGCGTGGCCTCTGTGCCTTTCAGTCTGTGTGAAGGAGGCGTGGCTTCTCTATCTGTCAGTTTCTTTGAAGGAGGCGTGGCCTCCTTAGCTGTCAGTCCAAGTGAAGGAGGCGTGGCTTCTCTATCTGTCAGTCTCTTTGAAGGAGGCGTGGCCTCCTTAGCTGTCAGTCCAAGTGAAGGAGGCGTGGCTTCTCTATCTGTCAGTCTCTTTGAAGGAGGCGTGGCCTCTGTGGCTGCCACTCCTAGTGCAGGTCTGTTTCCCATCTTTGAAAGAGAGAAGGCCAAATGTTGAGTATAGAATATCATTTAGGCCAAAAGAAAGATTTTAACAGATGTGATTGCAAATAAAATATTGTACTAGTCCTTATAAAAGTCATAAAAGGCACGCTGTCATGTAGCCTCTCTCGCTCCGACTCTACTCTGTGTTTAATACAGTGGAATTAAAGTGAAACTCGGCGTAATACAAACAAATGATTTTAACGTTGTCGTTGTCGTAAACGGTGTGTTTGGTGTGTCGGTTGTAAAATGTGTGCTAAAAAACCCTGAGGTACTTAGAGAACTAGTGCTGTGAACAATGGATGTGATTAAACAGAAAGACGTCTTTAAAAAAATACACCACTGAGGAAAAAAAAGCATCTGATGATAAATAAGCGTCCAAACATGTAATGTGTAATTACTAGCGGACGTTAGGAGGCGGCGGAGTGGTCATCAGAGAGCTGATTACGGCTCTGAAAAACCGAATCAGCACAAGATTACGCGGTCTGACCCCGAGGGGGAGAAAAAAACGGAGGACTCGCGTGGTGATGAAGAGACGCTGATGTTGTCTGATGGGGAATTGTAAACACGCACACACACCTATGACCTCTGATCAGGTTCATTAACATCTGATCCAAGTTTTATCCATCATTCTCCACGAACATGAATCCAAAACAGTACAGAAAACATGACAAGTCAAACTTTTCTCACAGCCTCGTGATCACAAAATGGCGGAAGTCATGGAAGTTGGGTTAGCAACTAATGCTAGTAACTGATGGAGTAGTCTGTTTGAGGGAAATGTTGATTATTTCTTTACATTGTTAATATAAAAGATGTAAATTGCTAACACCTGTCATTAGCTAGCTTATTTAAACTTTTGCCACATGTTGTACAAAGTTGCTGTAAATAAAAAAAGAGATAAAATAAATTACTCTCTCTCTCTCTCTCTGTGTCAGTCAGCGTAGCCTGGCCGAGATCACCGAGCTGATCCACACGGCGTTCCTGGTGCATCGTGGGATTGTGGATTTAAAGGAGTGGACGTTCTCAGACGGGACGCTCAAGGACATGCAGTTCGGAAACAAGATGGCTGTCCTGAGCGGCGACTTCCTGTTGGCCAACGCCTGCACGGGATTAGCTCAGCTGAACAACACCAAGGTACGTCGTCCCGACTGAAATTTTACACAGTTATGCTTATTTGAACATTTTGCTGTGTTCAAATAAGTGTCACGTGTAACCATGGTTACGAGATTCCTTTTCTGGTAGAGGTAAACATTTCCTCACACTCCAGATTCACAGATTGTGACGCAAACCCATGGAAATTCAGTTAACGCTCGAGTTTAATTCTTTTTTAGCGTTCTTTATTATATATCACTTAGCAGTATTTTTTGACCGATATTTCTGAGGAAAACGTAGAACTTCATGATAATTTTGTCTCATTTTCACCGTCGCTTTTACACTGTCTGTACTAATGCCTTTACGGCTCTGTGTTAGCTTAAATATAAGCTTCAGTCAGTAGCTAGCTTATGCACAATGTCAGTGTTTCCATGTTGCCTAGCAACAAGCGTTCACATACTTCTCTTATTACACAGAAAATATGGCACCCTTCACCACATTCAGAAGTGTGTGTGTGTCATCGTCTGCTGTGCCGCAGCAGCATATGTCTAATTCATCCCTCATTAAACTCCTCCATTAACACAAACACACACACACACACACACACACGGAGTTGAAATGCCATTTGTGGTCACCGTGTTAGCTATTATGTAGTCACACTGAAGGAGCCTCTGTACCTGTCAGTCACAGTGAAGGAGGTGTGGCCTCTGTACCTGTCAGTCACAGTGAATGAGGCGTGGCCTCTGTACCTGTCAGTCACAGTGAATGAGGCGTGGCCTCTGTACCTGTCAGTCACAGTGAAGGAGGCGTGGCCTCTGTACCTGTCAGTCACAGTGAAGGAGGTGTGGCCTACGTACCTGTCAGTCACAATGAAGGAGGTGTGGCCTCTGTACCTGTCAGTCACAGTGAAGGAGGCGTGGCCACTGTACCTGTCAGTCACAGTGAAGGAGGCGTGGCCTCTGTATTTGTCAGTCACAGCGAAGGAGGCGTGGCCTCTGTACCTGTCAGTCACACTGATGGAGGCGTGGCCTCTGTACCTGTCAGTCACACTGATGGAGGCGTGGCCTCTGTACCTGTCAGTCACAGTGAAGGAGGCGTGGCCTACGTACCTGTCAGTCACACTGATGGAGGCGTGGCCTCTGTGCCTGTCAGTCATGGTTAAGGAGGCGTGGCGTCTGTACCTGTCCATCTCAGTGAAGGAGGTGTGGCCTCTGTACCTGTCAGTCACAGTGAAAGAGGCGTGGCCTCTGTAACTGTCAGTCACAGTGAATGAGGCGTGGCCTCTGTACCTGTCAGTCACAGTGAATGAGGCGTGGCCTCTGTACCTGTCAGTCACAGTGAATGAGGCGTGGCCACTGTACCTGTCAGTCACAGTGAAGGAGGCGTGGCCTACGTACCTGTCAGTCACACTGATGGAGGCGTGGCCTATGTACCTGTCAGTCACAGTGAAAGAGGCGTGGCCTCTGTGCCTGTCAGTCATGGTTAAGGAGGCATGGCCTCTGTACCTGTCCATCTCAGTGAAGGAGGTGTGGCCATTCTGTCAGTCCTAGTGGAGGAGGCGTTGCTTCTGTGGCTGTCAGAATACCCTTTCCTTCTCTCATGTACTTATACACACACACACACACACACACACCAGTCGTCAGGGGGTGGGACGCTGACAGGTTCTGTCATCAAGTGGAACGGTGGCAAATGTGTTGATGAAAATAAACCCTTTTCCATCTGATTTACTTTAGCTATAACCACACACACACACACACGCAGATAAATGAGAAGTGTCAGTCTGAGGTCACTGCTGTGTCTCGTCCTCAGAGGGAAGCACAGTCAGACTTTGTATAGAAATCAAACTCTGTGTGTGTGTGTGTGTGTGTGTGTGTGAGAGAGAGAGAGGTCACTGAAGGTTATCTGCAGTCCACTCTCCTATATCGCTAAGCAGATCATTGGTGTTTATTGCTGGGATAAACAACACTTACTGCTGTGTGTGTGTGTGTGTGTGTGTGTGTGTCACTGATTTAATCAACAAATCAATACCACACACACAGGGAGTGTCAAACTAGTGTTGTAACATCGAACATCTCCAACATGACACTGGGTGTTCCAGAAAAATCTCTCCAGTCTCTCAGATACTTTGGGAAAAGAAATAAATAAAATATTTTTGGTTAATTTGGAAGTAACATCTGCAGTTTTGGGCAAAAGTTTACACCCCTCCATGACTTCTGAGTGAAAAAGGGGAAATATACCCGTTATGTATAGACTATGATGAAAAAATAGAGTTCAGAGTGATAAAATGAGATGCAACAACACGAAACCCAACGAAAGTCAACAGATTGAAAAACCAAACAAAACGAATCTAAGGCATCGAATACAGAATATTACACCTGACTTTTGTTAATGAAGGAAAAACCTAACACACTAAATGTTTTGTGGACCGAAACAATTTCTTGAAAGAGTTGTTTTCCGATTCGTAATCACACCGCATCCTTAGAGGTGGAGCCTAAACATTCCCACCGCTACTTATACAAAGTTTATGAAAATAGTAATTTCTGACTTAAATTTTAAATTTAACAAGAGACTTACCAAAGTTGACAGTCATGTGACCAAATCAGAAATATATAAATATATACAGTATATAAAAAAACCTTGATAGCGAGCAATGAAGAGGTGCTTCACCACGTACTACTGCAACAATAACTTAATGTTCTTAATTTCCTTTTTAAAATGTCCTTATATCGTTCCACCAATCCGAACACTGCTAAACAACGTTCAGTTAGCGCTGAATAAAGTGTTTTTAAGTTTCTATCGATGAACGTCACAGTAAAACAAACAGACTGAGGGCCAAGAAAAAGCTAAAACACAGATAAAACACGATTATATGATTTGAGACAGTTACTATTTTAATATTTAAAAAAAAAAAATGCTCATTCTCACCTGAGTTCTGTAAGTCTTCTGGAAAATAGAGAAAATGCCTTAAAGGTTTTGTCCTTTACTGCTTCCGAGTTTGATATTTTGTTTTTTTGTTTTATTATAAGTGTTACACAGCGACCCCTGGTGGTGCAGGAGGGAAACTCAGTCTAGGAAAAGTTCTTCTGAAAAAGTCGAAGTTGACTTCTTGTTACATGATGTTTAAAACGTAATGATCACTTAAAACTCACCGTGCCTGTGTTTCAGTCAGGAGTTGGCTTTGGACAGCGCGCAGTAAAGCGTGTCCTATTTTGAGACAGCAGTAAGACAGCTGCCTTCTAAGGGCCCTTAATGGGAACAAATTTGAATAAGTCCTTCTTGGAAAAGCCAGTCTCGTTATTCTGCTCTGGAATAATGTCTGTTTTAATTATAAATCATCTTTAGTGGACACAGATTTAAGGAATATTAGAACGAACATTAGAACATCACATTTTCTGCATAATAATTATTGCTTTAAGCATTAAGCAAAGATGTTAACCTTTTTTTTCGCCAAAGTACAATGGTTTATTGGAATGTGCGTCTATTTGCTACTCACTGCAAACACACACACACACACACAAATATGGACGAGTGTGAGTAAAGATCACAGCTGTGTGTCGGGTGTGTAACCCAACCTGTTGTGCAGCCGTCCATGAGATCAAAGACCAGTGGATGGATGAATGGCAGGAGATCGAGCCAATGATTCTTGGCTACACAGATAAAATAGTGGCTCTATTAATTGACATGTACAAGATCTCCACCTCTGCCTTTAAAATTATTCAGATGTATGAAATTTCGGTGTTGAAGGCAATGACTTTTACTTTATTCCTAGACAGATCTAATCCCACTAAAACCACACTAAGCCAAGAGCAAGTTTTGAAAGACCAGCTACCGCCAAAATATGCGTCTTTAAATCCACTCTTCACTGCTTCAGCTGCAGCACAAATGCATACTTTGCCATCAGACACTACTGACACAGTCAAAACATCTCCAGTACACACTGACAACAACAAACACTACTGTTCTACATCAAACACCAACATGACCTAGTTAACCACTTCCCAGGGTTCGCTGGCATCAAACACCACGTTCACTGGACAACAAACACCAATGTGGGCATAAAAGACCAACGTTCTTTGGACATCAAACAGCAACATGGACATCAAACATCAGTTCTCTCTGGACATCAAACCCCAACATTCTTTGGACATCAAATACCAAAAGTTTTGTTGCTCAAGAAAACACACACCAGCGTTCTCCAGACAACACACACCAACGTTCTCAGGACAACAAACCCCAACGTTCTGCAGACAGCACACACCAAGGTTCTCCAGGCAACACACACCATTGTTCTCCAGGCAACACACACCAACGTTCTCCAGGCAACACACACCAAGGTTCTTCAGACAACAAAACACCAAGGTTCTCCAGGCAACACACACTAACATTCTCCAGACAACACACACCAAGGTTCTTCAGACAACAAAACACCAAGGTTCTCCAGGCAACAATCACCAACGTTCTCCAGACAACACACACCAACGTTCTCCAGACAACAAACACTAACATTCTCCAGACAACAAACCCCAACCTTCTGCAGACAACACACACCAAGGTTCTCCAGACAACAAACAACGACGTTCTCCAGACAACAAACAATGACGTTCTCCAGACATTAAAGACACCAGTGTTCTCTGTTCATCAAACACCAGCATTCTCTGGGCATTAGACGTGAACATTCTGCAGCCAACAGAAACTTTCCCCAGCCCACGCTGACATTCTCCACCAGCTACCATAAAAACACCAACATTTCAGTGTTTCCATTTCATCGTAATGTTCAGTAGAACTGACAAGGCAAATGGATCAGTATGAACGTGGGAGAACATTCTAGAAACTTTCCAACCAACACACACACACACACAGTTCCGATACATCAACACAACTCTTGGGTTTGTTGGTGCTTGTTTGATTGGTATGTTCTTGGCTGTAAAGCGTGAGTGCTTTAGCTTGCACAAACGAAGCTTAGCGCTCTTAGCATCCACAGTAACATTACGGTTAACGCTAGGCCATTAGCAGCACAAATCAGTGAAGCTAGCGACGCAGCTGAGTGCTTTTTTCATCCGCTGAGTGATCTGTGATGTGTACTATGTGGCCTTGAGTGGGTTCCTGGCTTGGTGTGTGTGTGTGTGTGTGTGTGTGTATGTGTGTGTGAGTGGGATCCTGGCTCGGCACTAGCATAAACGGTAAGGTGATCCGGACGAGGTCGTCTCCTCTTTCCTCCCTCACAGACCTGTCGGCGAAACGCGACACCGGCTGGATTTGGGAATGAGACGAGGCCGAGGGAGGAGGGCTTATCTGATACTTTCCGAAAAAAGCCCCCTTCACATCGCGCACACACACATTAGCTTCTCCCCTGTACTGAGCGTTCGAGGCAGCACATCTGGTAACACTGTAGGAGCATTGTCCTTTTCGAGCTCTGGGTGAAGGAGTCGGATTGCCTCAATATTTCCTCAAGGATCCGGTTACCTAAAGGGCACAGACGGAGAGAGAGATGAAAGTTAGAGAGTAAGGAAAAGTAAAGGGGAAAAAAAAAAGTACGGAGAGCCAAAGAAACAGAGCTATGTAACTAAATATGAAATATGAAAAAAAAAGACAAGTGTCTGGACTTAATGATCCACCGCTGTCTTTTTTTTCCCCTCCATAGACGTCCTCTTTCACAGATGAGTCTTTCAGAAACGGCGGGAAAGACTGATAAAAAGGTTGAGTAAAGGAGAGCAAGAGATGGAGGGATGGAGTGAAATAGACACTAGGGTTAATTCAGTGAAAGGACAGCCTCTGGGTGGATTTCAGAAGCACCCTCTCTAGTACTGGTATAGTTTTATACAATGTTTTCAATCTGTACTTCATATATCCAGGGTTAATAACTATCAGAAGTGCAACTTTCTCCACCAAAACAGTGAAGTGCTCCGTCAGATGCCATCACTCTCCAGTGAACAGACGTCATCTTGTCATTTTTCCAACACACACCTGATTTCCCCAACAGAAGTACTCCAAACACACACACAATCACATTCTCCACCAGAAAGCTGAGGTTCTCAATCGGATGCAGTCATTCACACCATGTTCTCTATTAAACACACACCAAACCTTCTCCATCCAACACCCGTTTTTTTTTTTTTCCCCCAATGCTCTTTGGGGTTTTTCCAAGAGACACACATTAACGATCTCCAACAACACTAACATTCTCCAACAAACACAAACTAACTAACTAATCTCCAACAAACAACCTTCCACAACAAACACCAGCATTTTCCTACAGACGAACACTGACCAACACATTGACGCCATCGTTTTCCAGTTCCAGTGGACAGACGTCAACATTCCTTATGACGCACCCCAAACATTTTCCATCCAACATTTTCTGACCCAGCAAACACACGCTCAGGTTCTCCAACAAAAACAATGCACCGAATTAGTCCATCTAACATCCACGTTTTCCAACACGGACCTCCAACAGGTTCACACAAATGTTCTTCAACAAACACACGGTGGAATATGAAGGAATGCAGGAATACACTATGGATCAGATGCCAGTTCATGGCAGGGCACCAATACTCACACGTTCACACACTCATTCACAGCTAGGTGCAATTTAGAGTCACCAGTGTACCTACTGGCTTTTTGGGAGGTTGGAGGAAACTGGAGAACCCAGAGGAAACCCACTCGGACATGGCGTGCACGTGCCAAAATCCACACAGACAGTAACCTGAGCTTAATATGAGACGGGGACCCTGGAGCTATGAGGCGGTAACGCCACCACATGCTGTACCTCCATGCTGCCCTTACACACACACACACACACAGCTCCAAAAATCCAATATACCAGAGTATTCCTGGCAACGTTTTCCAACATTTTCCCCAATTCCAGTGTTCTCCAACATGCTCACTCTGCCATTCATTCATCAGCTCCCACCGTTCTACAACAGATTTTTTTAAAAAGACACATAGCAAGCAACGTGGCTCAGCAATCATATGCCGACGACTTCCTTAGTAAACACACGCTGATGATTTCCTCAGCCAGCACGCTGACGATTTCCTCAGCAAACATACATCACCGATTTTCTCAGCAACATATGTCGACGATTTCCTCAGCCAGCATGCTGATGATTTCCTCAGCCAGCAAACACCAACATTTTCTTCAGCAACAATACACTGACGGTTTTCTCAGCCAGCGTACCGTACGCTGACAGATTCCCTCCAAATGAATGGTCTTTATCATATACCACCATTCTTAAATGGATAATTGGTGACTTCTGCTGAAGTCGGCAATGTTCTCCAGATGTTCACCACACATCTATGGATGGACAGCACCTCTGACAGGAGCAAAATTGCAACTAAAATTTTTTTTAAATGATTCTTGTTTTGTCCAAGCTGTGGGGAGTGACAGGATGAGGAGCTCAGCAATCCGAGAGAGCCTCAGTGTAGAGCCACAGCTTCTCCAAATCCAAAACAAGTGGTTGACGGGGTTTGGGTACGTTACAAGGATGCCCCCCTAGTCGGCTCCTGCTAGAGCCGTATGAGGCACGTCCCACTGGACGGAGACCCCGGGACAGACCCAGGACTCGCTCAAGAGATTACATCTCACATGTGGCTTGGGAGCATCTGGGGATCATTTAGGAGTCTGGAATCTGTGGCTGGGGTTAGAGTAGTCTGAAATGATCTTCTCAACCTGTTGCCACTGTGAGGTCCAACAGGAAAAACGGGAATGAGGGAATTAAAATGATAATCATTACGATGACCACAAATAGCAACATCCAGAACTTTGTAAATGTAATTAACACACAGCTCGGAGGTTTGAACCCCTCACCTTTGATACTGATTTTGATATTGATTTTGATATTGATGATACGAGGTTGGACGTTTCTGGGTAGTGGCAGTGCTTCTGGGATTTACGTCTGTCCTGTTCAAGTCAAGTCAGACAAATCTGAAGGAGCATCACATGTCTCCTTCTTGGAAGAGAGTCTATAATTCTGTTCACTGGCTAAAAGTGTGAAGAGATTGTGAAAAACATGTCAAAACGAAGTGTAGCTCAGACCACGGAGTACGTTTACAAATGCACCTGAAACGCAAGTAACTTTGATTTTTTTTTCTCCACCAAATACAGTATCATGTAACCGTGATAGACATTCAGCCAGTTCTGGTGGTGTGAAATGTAATCTCGGCACATGCCTAATTCCGAGTTAAGATATTGGATTCCAGTTTTGGAATCAGATTTGTAACGTGAGAGTTCTCTGACTCGCCGTCTTTCCCTTGGTGAACTTGGCGAAATGTCACAAATTTCATTTGGAGCCCTACAACACTTGTACACTTTTACCTTCTGTCTTGCTTCGATTTCTTTCTCACTTTCTGTTCTTTTTAGACATTTTCTAAGCTATGAGTGTTTAACACGTGTGTGTGAGTGTGAGTGAGTGTGTGTGTGTGAGTGTGTGTCCAGATGTCTGAAGCCTTATTAATCCCTCAATTATTTGGACTCTCGACTGACCATCTGTTTAATAAGTGTGTTGCAGTCACTGTATATCCCCTCTCTGATTCGGAAAATCCTCAGATGAACGAGAATAAGCCCAGGATGTCGGAGCGATTCACATCCTGCCGAGTGTTTTTAGGAGTTTTGAGCTGTGTTTTTTTTTTTTTGTGTG
>CM075005.1:31065409-31083846 GCA_037576675.1 Pangasius sanitwongsei
CACACCTGAAGCAAGTGTGTGTTCTGCTTCTACAGTAAACCTGCTGACTTCAACGACAACAAACACGGAAGGGGAAAAAAAAAACACAAGGAAGGTGCTGAAGAGTTATATTTTAATAAAAATAATATCATTTAATGATCAGGTTAAAACTGAGAATTCTTGGAACAAATAAACTGATTTTAGGAAGAAAATAGTTGTATTGCACTTTATTATTTGATATCAATGTGTATAAATAAATCGTCATTAGACCTAAAAGTGACAAAAACTCCTCTGTTCTGCCTGAACTGACTTTAAGCGTTGTGGGCGTGTCAGATCACATCATGATTGACATGGCAGTGTCTCCATGGCAACTCAGGGGTAGTTCTAGTGCTAGAAAAGTGAGAGTGGAGCTTTCACATCACTCGTTTGTTTCTTTGTGTGTGTGTGTGTGTGTGTGTGGTTTGTAGCTGAATTCGGACCTGCAGCCGTTCATGAAGAGCGGTTCCGACCCGGTCGTCTTCTCTCTGGATTCGGCTCCTGCGGTTTTCCACCGGCTGATCGTCGGACACGAGATTTGGACGCGCCAGTTACAGCAGGTATCACACAGCGCTGCGGAATTCTGGACTCTGATTGGTCAGAAGGTGTTGATTAATGTTCTGTAACAGCAGCTCTGACAGCAGCGCAGGTTCATATTAATGCGCTCGTTCCACATAATTGTTGCTATTTTGTCACGAGATGGTTTATTTAACGTTTATGGAAGGAGTCTCCAGTGTCCGCGCTCTGTAACTTTCATTTTCCCGACATCTTCAGGACAGAGGAGTTTATCGTTTTTCAGGAAAACCACAAATAATTGTCGGCTCACGTCTCTCCGTCTCTGTCGCCCTGTACAGGCCCAGAACTCGACAACACAGACGGATTACTCGAAGGTGAGTGTCTCTGCAGATTCAGGTTTTATTCACTCAAGTGCATAAGTTTACACACCCTTGAAAGGGATGAAATGAAGAAGACAGTAGATCTTTATATATATATATATATATAAACTATAAATGTTCTCACACAAACCGCATGAGTGTTGCAAGGCTTTGCTGAATGATGTACAGGCACATGCAAAGCAAAGACGGCTTCAAAAGTAATGAAATTAAATGTTTCTACATTTTAAAAAAAAAAAAGTAAACAGTAATAAACTAAACAGTCAGTATTCGATGTGATGACTCTTTGCTTTTTAAAAGACGTCTCATACTATCAGATTTTTAACGGCCATGTGGACGTTAGACAGACGATTTGTAACAGGATTACGTTAAAAAACTGTACTGTTAAATTTGGACGATTAAATTCTTTGTCGAGATATTTTAAAATCTCAACTTTCATCATATCTTTATATTTAGCCCCAAAACAAAGGGGTACAAACTTTTGCACTTAACTGAAGAAGGATCAAATATTGAGGATAAACATCTGAATCCTTAAATCTAGAACTGCTTGTTGTCGGTCAGTGTTATTTACTCAGCTGAATTAATAAGCAGATCCATTTAAACGATGAATAACACAGTAATAACTCATTAATAACACGTGTTTATAACTAATCTAACGCCACAGGTCTGTTAAACGAGTGTTTTGGGCAAAAATTAAACGTACACTTTGTTTGTGGTGAAAATGTGTACACTTATTATTTACAGGAGTTTCTTATTTTCAGGTATATTAACATTGTTAACGTTCCAGCTGTACTAATAAAGTAGTAATAAATGAATAAGACTTTTATTCATTTATTACTGGATCTGTGGTGTTTACTGAATCAATAATTAATTCTGTATTTGTTTTGGGTCTGTTATTAAGTACATCGTTAATTATTCATTATTAATTAAATGAAATAATAATCACTAACACTGGTGTAATTACACAGCTAATGAGATAAACGACTCAGGTTCAGATGTCTGAAATTATTTAACGTCTGAAGGAAGAGGGGTGTGTGTGTGTGTGAGTGTGTGTGTGTGTGTGTGTGTGTGTGTGTCAGAAGTGTCTGCTCTCTGTAACTGATAGTTTAGAAATTTGGTTTCCAAAGTCAGGGGGAGAAACGAGAGAGAGAGAGAGAGAGAGAGACTGATGGAGGGATGAGAGAGAGAGAGAATGATGGAGTGATGAGAGATAGAGAGCTCAGGTCGCCGTGGAAACGAGATACGGGAGGATTAGGTGGCTGGTTTATTTGTAGAGGAGACAGAAAGACGTTGTGACAGCGACATCACGAGAGGGTCTCCTTCAACACACACACACACACACACACACGAAACCTTGCACATCCCGTTTCACCTTATTCTCTCCATCCCTGCTGTCAGGACTATGCTGTTTTACACACACACACACACACACAGGTAAACTTCTACACACACACACTGGGTTGGGCTTAGATTAAGAGGCCTGTGGGGTCAAAGTTCACCAAAAACAGCGAGACAGAGAGAGAACGTGAAGGAGAGAATGAGAGAGAAGTAGAAAGAAAAGGAGGGATAGATGGATAGAGAAAGTTAGACATGACGTCTCTCTCTCTCTCTCTCTCTCTCTCTCTCTCCCCCCTCTTTCTCTCTCTGCCTTTTTTAACTTATCACCATTAAGCTCTCTTCAGCAAATCACAAATTGCCTCCAGCAAACCTACAGCACAAATTAAATGTGTGTGTGTGTGTGTGTCTCTGAAATGCTCTTAAAATAAGAACTAGATACTGTGACAGACAGCTAGCAGAATGACCAGACCAGGATGGACAGACAGACAGACACAGATCAGGACAGACAGATAGACCAGACAGGCCATACCACATACACACAGAGCAAGCAGACAGAAAAGAGACAGACAGACCAGAGAAGCTCAGACAGACCAGGCAGAAAACAACACAAGACGAGATCAGACTACAGCAACCAGACCGGACAGAGACAGAAAACATCAGACGGTCAAGATTAACAAGACAAGTCTAGATTAGGGCAACCAGACCTCATGGGCCAGACAGACCAGACAAGACCAAGGCAGACGCACCAGACAGTCAAGATTAACAAGATAGGATAAGACCAGACTACATCAACCAGACCTGATGGGCCAGACAGACCAGACGAGACAGAGACAGACCAGACAGTACAGAGACAGAGACAGAGACGCAAGATCAGACGGTCATGAAAGAGACAGGCTGGAGAGATGAGACAACACAGATACAGTTGAGAGCAGTCAGACACGGCCAGACGGAGACAGACAAGACGAGACCAGACAGTCATGACAAGACAGTCAAGAACACAGAGACACGGCCAGACAGAGACAGACCAGACAGATGAGACAAGGCCAGACAAATATGATGTCAAGACCAGACAGATAAAAGTAACAAGACAAGACCAGACTAGATCAGACAGTCAAGACCAGACAAATATAAAGTCAGACCAGACTAGGGAGGAGTCATCAATCTTCCCAAAGGGCCACTGTGACTGCAGGTTTTCAATCCAACCAATCAGATGCCACACCTGGTCAGTTGTGATGTGTGTGTGTGTGTGTGTGTGTCTAACGCTGTGTCTCTGTCCTCTCTCCAGCTGTGGACTGGGATTAGATCCGGGGGCGGAGTGAAGCAGGCCGTTGATCTCTGCACTCAGCACGGAAACACGGCGCTGGAGGCCCTCCGGCGTTTCCCTCCGTCCGAGGCTCGTTCGGCTCTCGAGAACATCGCCAGCGCCGTCACCAGGTTCTGATCGAAGCACGCGAGGTCCGGAGTCTGAGCTCCACCGTCATCACGTAAGCCGGTCCGAAACGTCTGGAACCGACACGTCTTTGAACTTTTCCTTTCCGGCGACTCCATCGGAGACGGAGCTGGCTGAGAAGATCCCTCGGACGATTTTAAGAGGATTTTACGTTTTACTTCTAAAGGCACAGAGGCATCGCCGTGACAACAGCGACAACACGGACAACATTTGTTTGCGTGTTTTTATCGCTTTTTTCCGTTTGTTCCGAGTGTGGATCTGCTAGAACGTTGCGTTAGCATTAGCAATGCTGTTGCCCCTGTGAAGTTTATCGTAATGCGCCGACAAAACTCTCGTCACGCACTGTTCATGTCATGTGTTGCTTTGGTTGCCATGGCAATAAAATGTGACTCCACCCCCAACTGATGCTCTGGTTCCTGGACAGCATTATACACCTGTAGTGTGTTAGTGTGCTAAGTGTGTGTGTGTGTATGTGTGTGAGTGGAGAGAATTTGAGTGTGTTGTGACTGGGAGTTCCTCTGTGTGTGTGTCTGTGTGTGTGTGTCTGTGTGTGTCTCTGTAGCACTGATACTAATAATTAATGAGAGGTGTATGTGTGTGTGTGTGTGTGTGTGTGTGTGTGTGCAGATGGCAGGAAGCACTGTGGTATCGATCCGTTCGGCGCCAGGCTGGGCGGCCTGTGGTTTCCGCGGCGACCGCACCGGGACGCTCAGGGTGTGAAGCGGGGCGGGTCGCGCGCACACACACACACACACACACCCCTTCTCTCACTTTCGCACTGTTTCGCTCTCATGTCCACTCTCTCATTCTCTTTCTTTCCCTCTCATTCTTTCACTCTTTTTCTTTCCTTTATTCTCTCTTTCACTGTCACTCTTTTTCACACACGTTTTTCTCTCTCTCTTTCAGTTTTCCTTTTCTCTTTCCTTTTTACTTTCTTTCATTCTTTTCCTTATTTAATCTCCTGGTTACTTTCTGTTCTTTCCTTCTCACACTCTCTGTTCTCTACTTTTTTTCCCCTCTTTCTCTCGCACTTTATCTCTGTAGTGGTGCGATAGCGGAGCTGATCTTTAGACGCCTGGCGTAAAGCGTTATTTATGAGCGTTGTCATGGTTACACACTTACAGTGTGAGGGTCAAAACCTGATCACTGCTCCACGGCTTATATTTTTCATCGTGTCTGATACACACAACAGCCGGCCAATCAGAGCCCAGTATTCCAGTCAGGACTTTAATGTGGATTATTTAACCTCTTAATCGTTTGGATTTATTTTTGGATTTGTCCCTTCAGAGTAAACTGTGTGTAGTGTGTGTGTGTGTGTGTGTGTGATGGCTGTCAGTGTCACAGCTCTGTGTAACGTGAGCTCGTCTCTGTTTTTCCTCCTGGAGATGGAGATTTTTGCGGTTTGGAGATTCGGAGACTCTCGAGCAGCCTGATGACACACCAGCCTGTGTGTGTGTGTGTGTGTGTGTGTGTGTGTGTGTGTGTGTGTGTTTGAGAGTGTGTGTGTTGGGGCTCGTGGGGCAGCAGCACCACCTCGACTCAACTCTGTGTCATTGCAGCACCACAGCGAGTGCGATCTTACTTTTTCTAATGAATAATAAGAATTTTATAAAATATATTTTTTTAAAAAGTAATAATTAATGTCATGGTTTATACCATTAAAATAATCAGGATCTTCATTATTAATTATTATATTGTTTTTATTAAAACATATGAAAAATAAAATTAGCAGAGATTTAGCTCACTGAAATATTTATATTAATATTATCACAAATAATAGTACATAGTAAATAATAATAATTTTTAAAAAATTATTTTTTTTTTATTTTTGAGAAACAATTTCTCTAGAAACTTTTGTGTTCAACTTTTACCACATGTATGGTACAAATATTATTATTATTATTATTATTATTATTATTATTGTTTACCGTTGTGATAATGAATATTAATATTTTTTATTATAACTATTACTAAAATTATTACTAAATTATTTTTATTGCTATTATTTAAAGTATATTTATTTTTAATAAATCTTTTATTAATTTTTTTAAATTTATTATTTATATTAATAAAACTTCTTTTATTTGTCATAATATTCATAGAACTGACATTGCCGTGGGTTAAATCTCTGATATCATCTAAAATGTATTTTTCACGTTTTAATAAAAAGAATAGAATTGTATATGAATTATCTTCAGTATAATATAATGTTATAATATTTGCTCTCGGCTGAGATAAAAGCTTTTTTTTTTTTTTTTACGACACGTTAACGAGGCGCGTAGGAAGATCAGTGCCATGTTTCAGCAGTTTTAATCTTCGCTGCATGATTGATCTCTCACACACACACACACACACACACACACACACACACACACACACACAGTAGTATCTCAGGCTCCATTAGCTGAATAATGTCGTCTCTCAGACGGCTGATGGAGTGATGCAGCGTGACGGAGACGTCAGTGATGAGCCTCAGAGCCGCCGAGCGTGGACAGAGAGAAGGAGATGATGATGATGATGATGATGATTTCATTGTGAGCGCTTTAGAGGCTAAAAGGAGCTCTTCTGTGCAATTTAATTATGCAAATTAAATGCTATTAATGACCAAAATTCTGGTGCGCTGACCACAAAACACTGACACTGACTCACTGACTCTGACTGATTCACTCACTGACTCTCTGACTCTGACTGATTCACTCACTGACTCACTGACTCTCTGACTGATTCACTCACTGACTCACTGACTCTCTGACTGATTCACTCACTGACTCTGACTGATTCACTCACTGACTCTCTGACTCTGACTGATTCACTCACTGACTCACTGACTGATTCACTGACTGACTCTCTGACTGACTGATTCACTCACTGACTCTCTGACTCTGACTGATTCACTCACTGACTCACTGACTGATTCACTGACTGACTCTCTGACTGACTGATTCACTGACTTACTCTCTGACTGACTCTCTGACTCTGACTGATTCACTGACTGATTCACTGACTGATGCTGACTCTGACTCACTGAGTGACTGACTCTGACTGATTCACTGACTCTGACTCACTGACTGACTCTCTCACTCTGACTCTCTGACTGTCTCTCTTGACTCTGACTCTCTGACTGACTCTCTCACTCTGACTCACTGACTGTCTCCCTGACTCACTGACTCTGACTCTGACTCACTGACCCATGCTCATTGTCTCCGGTGCTTTTGTTTTGCTAACCTGGTAGCTATTAGCTTGCTTTACTTATTAGCTACATGAGCCTGAGAGCTTTTGTGCTGAACTAAAGGAGCGGAGTTCAGACCCTGATCCTGTCCTGACTGATCCGCGGGCTTTCGGGTAAAAGCTTTGTTTTCAGCTAAACGAAAAAATAAATGTACATGATTTCAATCAGTAATTAATTAAAAGTAATTAGTTAATAAGATAAAAAGTTTAAAATATCAGTAATTAAGATAATCACATTTAAGACTCATCATCATTATTATTATTATTCTTATGAGGACTGATTAAATAAATAATTTTAATATTTAATAAGTATTAACTATTAAATTAATAAGTATTTAATAAGTAATTAATTAGTTAATAAGACAAAAAGTTTAAAATATCAGGAATTTAGCTAATCACAGTTAAGACTGTTATCGTCATTATTATTATTATTATTATTATTATTATTATTATTGTTATTACATCATTTTTTTTTACTAATTTTTTTTATTTCTGTTTTTAACACTGTGAAGCGCTTTAAGCTACATTTAAAATATTATTTTTTTTATAATACTATTGTGGAATTTTAAAAAAGGTGTTCCCACTCTGATTTATTTATTTACTTACTTATTTATTTATTTATTTATTTCCTCCCTCTCCGGTGAACACGCGCGCGCTGAATCCCGGCTTCCTCCCCTCATTGCACGCGCTGTGGAACACCGGCACCGGCGCACACCTAGTGCACTAGCGCGCGCCCTATCTAGTGCACTACATGTGCAGCAGGGAGGGGATTCAGGACGGAGCCATAGCCCACTTTTTCCCCACAGTCCACAGTGCGCGTGCTGCAGCTGCGGAAATGACACAGCACCGACAAATCCGTCACGTCACGCGCGACCACGGGACCCAGAGACACGGAGAGCCAGGGATCACGCGTGGATCGAATAATCACGCGCGGACACGCAAATGGACGCGTGAGGAACCGCACGGCGCCGTGGAGCCGCACAAACCGGGGTGAGTTGTTTTTTTTTTTTTTTAAATCCCGTTTGTTTGTTTTTTAATCAAGTGACAGGGAGGGAAAAAAAAAAACTCGTCCGTTGTTTGTTTGTGTTGTTTCTCCCCTTCTCTCTCTCTCTCTCTCTCTCTCTCCCCTCTCTCTGTCTCTCTCGCGCGCGCTCGTGAGGTTAGATTGGATTCTTTCCTCTGAGTCTAATCACGACATGACGCTTTAAACTCGAGGTGTTGCACTCACACACACACACACACACACACCAACACACACTGCGTGACATTGTTTCATCCGCGCGACGTCATTAAAGAACCAAAAATTCCCCAAAAAAAAAACCAAACAAACAAAAAAAAACATGTGGATTGTTTTCCAAATCTGGCAACATGGTAATGCACACGTCACGCGCGAGACACACACACACACACACACACAGAAAAAAAACACACGCTGAGGTCGACTTCCGGTCTGCAAAAAATTAATTAATTAATTTAAAAAAATTTAAAAAACACAACATTCCTAACACGTGTAACTCTAAACACACTCCGTGGTTCGGTTGGAAAAAGAAGAGCTTCCGGTTTGCGGTGGAGCGCGTGGGATCTTTCAGTGCAAGTCCAAGAATGAGGAAGTGAACGGGTGTTTTTTTTTTTTTTTTTTTTTTTTTTTTAGTTTTTGGTTTCACCACCCGTATTCCGACAGGCCCCGCCTCCCTGCGCTCTGATTGGCTGGTGGTCCACTAACTAGTCTAGTGCACTTCAATAAGAACACTATCAAGTGTGTTAGAACCTGCTACCACACCCCGATTCACAAAGTATCAGGAAGAAAAGTAACATGTTACATGGCAAATTAGGAGAATATGCAAATGAGCTCATCAATAATTCATGCATGATTTGCATATGATTTAAATATATATATAACGGCACTGTTGAGTTCTGGATTGTGATTGGTCAGATTTAAGGCGTTGATTAGTTGAGTAGTGCAGCTACAAATCACAGGTTTATATTAATGCACTCGTTCCTATACGTTACCGTTTCCATAGTAACAGCTCGTTCACAGGGACGTGTGCGGTGTTGATGTGTATAAGGTGTTTAGAAGCCTTCTGTAAGGAGGTGTATATTTATGGAAGGAGTCTCCAGTGTCAGCGCTTTGTAACAGTAACGCTGTAACTTTGTCACACCGCTACAACCGGTCCACGCGTGTCCCCTTAGCTACAAGTTAGTAACTGTAATTAGTTAGAATTTACTGTTAATATGTAACGTAAGGTTTATTGGTTGCCATGGACGCGAAATATCGCGAGACCAAAGTGGCTACTGGCCAATCGTAACGCAGGAGGCGGTGTTGTCAGAATACAGAAATATATTTGTGTTACAACGCGTAAAATTGTTTATTTTATTTAGTCCAACCCATTATTATGTGCTCATGTACTGTGATCATCATAATGTAGTGTAATGAATGTAATGGATTTTAGGTAAGTGTGCTCATGAGGTTTTATAAATGTAAAATACACAATTATAATATAATATTTAAATTAATTAAAAAATTTTTTTTTTTTTTATGGTTTTCCAGGAAATGAGCTCGTCCGAGTATGGCGTTAAATCAGATGCACATGCACTTGATAAAGGTAATAGATTTTTACTAGTTTTTTTTTTTTTTTTAATTAAAGCTTATGCCAGACTACAACTGATAAACATCGTAATTTTTTCACAATGTTGTTCAAAACAGTCTCTCTGTGTTCAAATGGTTGCTAGTTCATGACTCTGGTTTGCCGCTGGTTGTCATGGTTTCACTGTTTTAGCGCAACAGTCCTTCTAATAAAGTCTGTGCAATCGGCGGCCATCTTAGCAACGCTCCCAGGCAGTTACTTTCAGTCATGCAAGAAACATAGATATAAAATGGCGGTTAAAATCAGACAAAAATAGCTGTTGTGTGTCAGTGTAAGACCTTTAACCGACAAGGCCCCCGTCTCTTTTTACCGGATGAGCGGGATTTCCGTAATACAGCCGCCGTGTTGAGCGTTATGTCGTACCATGAAGCCCGATACCAAACCATGTCCATGTCTGAATTAGATGCTGATGAGGGACTTTTTGGTTGAATTGCCGCCCAGTGAACAGTAAAACATCATAGTCATTTTTATGCCAGTAATGTGATTTAAAATAAATAAATAAAATCAGTATTCACTTGTATGTAGACATAAGTCTTGTGGAAGTTGTAACCGAACAGTGCGTATTGACATACACGTTTATTTCTGTCAGAGGTTAAGGTTGAGAAGGACACAGACGACATTTCAGACGCTGAGACGACACAGAATTCGGAGGACAAGTCTTTGAACTGCTTCACTCAGAGGATCGCTAAGAGATCTGCGTCGAACGGCTTCGATGGCCTTTACTCGGAGCAGAACCAGTCCACTGGCAGAAAGAAGGCCAAGGTAACTTTGCAGGTGAAGCAGAAGAGATTCAATTCTCAAACATCAATAATTAAAAGCCACCCAAATGACCTTGAGCACTTTGCACCAACCTGTCTGTTTCCTTTTATAGGTTGGTGAACTTTTCCAAGATGGTGGCTCAGAGGAAACGCCCAGATCCCCCCAGGACAAAACCATATCATCATACAGGAAGCCTTTATATGGCATTTCCCATCGTATCACCGAGAAAAAGGCCACATCCAGCATGGATCAGCATGAATCTGGGGTCCGGGTTAGCCGTAACGGGATCCTTTTCCCAAGGTTGGACAGCCCGATTCATGTAAGGTTTGATGCGGCGTCATCGTCCAGATCCTCTACGTCTCCAGTATCTTCAGAGTCTCATCTATATCCGCTTTTCGAAAAGATGTTTTTCATTCTAAACAGTTTGAACTCCAGCATGTCTCAGCTGCACAGCAAGGTAGACCTTCTTTCCCTAGAAGTGACGCGCATCAAGAAGCAGATCAAGCCTTCGGAGATGGCTATGGAATTCCAGCCTCCACCGGAATACCAGTTGACCAGAGAGGAATTGGGTCAGTTGGTGGAGCAAACTACCACAGCTGGTGAACTGGGGTGCAGGCTGCTAGTCCAGCTATTCCCAGAGCTTTTCACAGCTAAAGAATGCGCCCACGGTTGCCGAGCTTGCGGCATCGCTAGCAAAACCGCTCTGGATTCTTTGCACCTTCAACTCGTACGCAACTACGTGGAGTCCTGCTACCCGCTGGTCAAGAACGGAAACGTTTGGCAGAACGAGTGTCTGCCGCAGATCAACGACTTTTTTAACCGTTTCTGGGCTCAGAAGGATATGGAGAGTGGGCAGGTTTGTGGGAAAAGGACTGGGTTTGACGTGGACCAAAACCACGACTGCCATTTCATCAACGAGGACGGACAGGACGAGAGACTGTCGCTGGATTCCGGAGAGAACCCCACCATGAACGGTAGCCACTTCGGCCAAGTCAAATCAGATCTCGTGTTTGATTCCCAAGAAAGCGGAGAGAATCCTGATGACATCACGTCAGCCGAGGAGTTTGTCATATTCCTTTTGAACAGACTCTTTCCCGAAGTGTTTGAGGAAGGAAGACTTCCCGAGGGTCACAGGACTGTCGGAGAGCTGATCGTCAATTCGGACAGACTGGAGATTATCCGCAAATACATGGAGGCAAATTTTCCAGAAATGCCCGAAGACACGTGGCTACAGTTGTGCGTGCAGCGAATGGAGGAAGCTCTTGAGAATGTTTCTTCCAATGGTGGTGATCAGGAAAACCACTCCGAGGAGATCTACAATCCTATTTCTCTCCCTGATGATGTCTCAATTGTGAAGATCAGTGATTTTTCCGACTATGAAAAGTGTAATCGGAGGTCGAAAAGGTTGTTGCTTGAACCTGTGGACTTCAACAAAATGGACATCCCTTGTCCAGATTTTGAAGTTCCAGAAGAATACCTACTCACGAAGGAGCAGCTAAGGAGCATCTACAACAGCAGCTTGTCCATCGGAAACTTCGCCTCCCGTCTTTTGGTCCTCATGTTCCCTGAACTGTTCACGCAAGAAAACACTCGCAAGCACTACAATTGCAGCGGCTCACTGGGAAAAAAGCAGCTGGATCCCATCCGGATCAATCTCATCCGCCATTACGTCCAACTGCTCTACCCTAGAGCTAAAAATGACCGAGTCTGGACCCTCGAGTTTGTAGGGAAGCTTGATGAAAGATGCAGGCGTAGAGACACGGAGCAGCGTCGCTCGTACCAGCAACAGCGGAAAATCTACACCTCGGATCTAGATCCCGATCTCGGAGACTTCGTAACCGCTAGCCAAATCACCTCGGATCGTCCGAAAGAGGACTTCGAAGTGCCCTCGTTGCCACCGGAAAAAAGTAGCAAAGACTTTTGTAAGATTCCTCTGGAGGATCTCAAGGTTTCCGCTCCAGACTTCCCAGTGCCTTCGACATACTTACTCACGGACCCTGAAGTTAGAGAAATTGTTCAGCAGAGCCTCTCGGTCGGGAATTTCGCTGCCCGTCTTCTCGTCCGTCTCTTTCCCGAACTCTTTACTCACGAGAATCTGAGGCTTCAGTACAACCATTCGGGCGCCTGCAACAAGAAACAACTCGACCCTGTGCGACTCCGACTCATCCGCCATTATGTCGAGGCCGTGTATCCCGCAGATAAAATGGAGGAAGTGTGGCACTACGAATGCGTTCCCAGCATCGACGAACGCTGCAGGCGCCCGAATCGCAAGAAATGTGACATCCTGAAAAAGGCCAAGAGATCGAATAGCACTGTGTCATGTTCCTAACGCGGCCGATATATTTGAACAAGATTGTAACTTTTGCACAAGACCATAAGCGCAAGCTGTAAAGATCCTTATCGAGGTCCTCTTAAGTAGGTCCTTGTGTATAAGATGTAGCTACAACAACAGTGAAGCTAATTAATGATGACACTATTGACAGATTAGTATTAATATTAATATGCCAAACTATTGTACTTCTAACTTTTAATAGATAAGCTATTGTTGCCTTAGGCTAGCAAATACAGAAGTGGAAAGAATTTCATCTTTAGTTACAAGTCACTTTAGTAATGGCAGAGATATATATATAAATATATATATATTTTTTGTTTGTTTTTAATTCATTCTAATGTTGCAGCACTGGTGTTTTTCTAACTTTATGTCCTAGCTGCAGTGTATACTAAAATATAGAAACAGATCGATAACTATTTTTAAATAAAAGTTCGTGTTTAAACAGAAACAGATCTGGTTTGTTTGGTTAGCGTGTACTGCTATATTCATATACAAGAGAAATCAAAAGGGGGAAGTGGGGAAAAAAAAAAACAATAGAGTAGATTTTTTATTTTTGAAATTCAGTCTAAGTCCTGGGTGTGAAACGTTTGGACCTGAGAAATGTTTGAGAGTCCACAGAAACTCTGAAAATGAGAATGTTGTAACTTAGCTTTATTGTAGCTGATTACATGCTAGTTAGTAGACTAATTAGTGCGTAACTAGCACTTATCTAAAACGCTTCGGAAGACGTGTGCAATGTACGTTCTACTGCAACGTTCTAACATCAGAAGCCGTAATTAGAAAAAAGACTGGCTGAGATGGTCTTTCCCATGATGCTTTGTGGTGAAGCAGCCAGTCAATGACTTATTACACAAGATATGTAAACTATAAACGCTCCAACTCCCACATGCCCCGCCCTCTTCTTCTGATGATGCAGGGTTGCATTGTATTCCTTTGCATTCATTTGCATATTGGAACCTGATTGGCTCTTATATTTAAGTAGGAAGACTAAAGAAACATTCGAGTTACAGTCAAATCATATCAAAAATAACCCACCAAATATACGTATTGCTGTTTTTACCCCAAATATTAATTATTTAAAGTATTGCTACATTTTTTGGCTAAATATAAATTTTTACGAAGTATTGCTGTTTTTTTCCCCGACAACATATTAATTAATTTCAAACAATTGCTGTTTCTTTCCCCAAATATTGAGGAAATTCCAAGTATTGCTATGTTTTTTCCTCAAATATACAATATTTCAAAGTATTGCCTTGTTTTTTTTAACTAAATATGAATAATTGCAAAATATTGCTGTTTTCTTTTCCCCAAAAATATTAATAATTTCAAAGTAGTGTTAATTCTTTCCCTCACAAATATTATTTCAATTATTGCTCAATTTCCTTTTGCGAAATATGAATTATTTATAAGTACAGCTATGTTTTTCCCCCAAATATAAAATATTTTAAATTATTGCTATGTTTTTTAACGCAAATATTAATAATTTCAAATTATTTCAGTTTTGCTATTTTTTTCCCACTAGATATAAATTATTTCAAAATAGTTTTTATTTCTCTAAATATTATTTCAACTTGCTGCTAAGTTTTTTTTTCCCCCAATAGTTTTTTTATTGCTCTGGTCTACAAATTATACAAATTAAATCGTCATGTCTGAAGACTTTTCTAACAAACCAAACCGTAATGAAACGGCGTTTAAAACGCCGTCGAGGGGAAACAACGAGGGCGAGTCGAAGAAAACATTTCAAGTTTGGGACGAAGCATCAATAATTTGATTTGTATTAGTTGCAGGTGTGTGCCTTTGTAACTCATCTCAGAAGTGAATATAAAAAAATTATTTATTATTAAATAATTAACACGTGATGGTGGTAGTAGTATACAAAAATGACGGTTCTTCTCCAAGACACTTATGGATGTGGGTGTTTTCTAACATCATTAACTATAAATAAAGTGAAAACACCATTTTCAATTAAATATCAATTAAAAAGTTTTATGTTTTATGTTTAATGGTGATCAGCACTCCACACTATTGGATATTAAGACAATGTTTCATGTGACAAGAAAGATCAGGTACTTATCGTGAAGTGAAAATGTAATATATGGTACACACAAAATACTTTAAACCACACAAGATCATCTTACACTGTTTGACCCATAAATAAATCCTCTACAGTTCCTCGACTAAATCTCAAGAGTGAAATCCCTACAATGTTGAGAAAATGTCGATTAAATTCTGTCAGTTGTCAGCTGTCATGTCTTTTCCGAAACGTCCCCTGCGTTATAACGTTCATTCTGACGTTATTCGTGCTAACGTTGTTTATTCTCTGAAGGCGTCTTGTTTGGGGAGCTGGAGATGTTTCCAGCTTCTCAGCAGCACTTTCAGTTTCTCTCCGTCGTTTGTTTCTCCGACGATCTTCTTCAGGACGACTCTCTTCAGCGTCACCACGTCCTTCTCTTTGTCTTCCTCGACGATTAGGTCCAGCGTGTCTCCGACTTTCACCTGCAGGTGGAGCCAAACATTAAAGAAAGACCACAACATCACCGTCGCCATCAGAAACACTGAATGACCGTCTGAAACGAACAGGTTTGTTCTTATTAAAGCTGCACAATATATCGTTTGCTAACCTTTATGGCAACATCTGCGATAAAGATGGTAAACAAACCCTCACACCAATCACTACACTTATAATTAATTCTGATCAATATCGAATTTTACTCATATCTGTACGTAGAGGGGTGCCAATACTTTATGCAAAACATCAACTACATGCTACTAAAATGTAAATTAAGACAATACACAATTAGTCGTCGCTAGTTAACTGTTGATTTTCTTAAATGTTTTGTTGTATGTGTAGTTTTTCAAAAAAAAAAAAAAAAAAGCATATTTATTTATGCAAATGAGGCTACATCCAATTAAACTGTGTAAATTTGCATATTTATGTGCATATAATACAATTTTAAAATTGTAACAATGGAAGTGTATACTTCAGTGTCAAGAGGAAAAAAAAGACAAAATATTTGCTGGAAATTTTTATATATATATATATATATATATATATATATATATACACACACACACACACATTTATATATAGTAGTATATTTATAAATTAGAATATAAATACACATTTCTGATTATCCTTTGATTAAATAAAGAAAAAACTAAACTAAACTTAAAAATTAATTAAATGTGATTATCTAGTCACTGTGGTTATATAAACAGTTTATAAAGGAAACTGACGTGTATTTAATGACACACACACACACGTCAAGAAACAGCTTTTTAGGGATAATACGTCACGATGTGATTGAAGTGGGCGGAGCTTAAAGGCTTCTTCAAAGTTGCTACGTTTCAGACAGACGCAATTTATGCAAAAAGCGTCTCGTTTTTGAATGTATCTCACACACACACACACACACACGTGTACAGACGTGACACTATTAACTCACAGTTTTGCTCTTCTTTATGAGCTTCTGTCCGTTCAGTCTCAGCTTGTGGTCATAGAAAGCGTCCTCGATTTTACTGCAGAAGAAGAAAAGAATAAAGGTTCATGCAGCTGTTCTGAAGATGAATAGAATTTTTTAGCGTTATGACAGCAGATGATCAGCGGTGTTTCCAGTGTGTGTGTATTTATGTTTAGCGTTGTGTTTATTCGTTTTGATCAGGGTGTGTGTGTGTTGTGTGTGTGTGTATTTGTGTTTAGCGTTGTGTGTGTGTTCGTGTTGATCGGTGTGTGTGTGTATTTATGTTTAGCGTTGTGTTTATTCGTTTTGATCAGGGTGTGTGTGTGTTGTGTGTGTGATCGTGTTGATCGGTGTTTGTGTGTGTGTGTTCGTGTTGATCAGGGTGTGTGTGTGTGTGTGTGTGTTCATGTTGATCAGGGTGTGTGTGTGTGTTCGTGTTGATCAGGGTGTGTGTGTGTGTTCGTGTTGATCAGGGTGTGTGTGTGTGTGTGTGTGTTCGTGTTGATCAGGGTGTGTGTGTGTGTGTGTGTGTGTGTGATCGTGTTGATCAGTGTGTGTGTGTGTGTTCCAGTGCTTACTGCCTGGCGATGTCGAGTCCCGTCTTCATCAGGAGGTCGAAGCGTAAGGACTGCACGGCTTTCTCGTGGTCTTTGTAGTCTTTGGGTAAACTGGGATCCTCCTGCAGCTCGTCCTCGTAATCACTGGCCTCCGGATCCTCGTCCTCTTCCTCATCGTCCTCTTCCTCCTGAGCACTTCCCGCCCGCCCCTTCTTCCTCTTGTAGCCCTTCCAGCGCGTCTGCCGATATGGCGGGCTGCGCGCGGCGTCGCGAGGCTTCAGCAGCGAGGCCGAGCGCTGGACCAGAGGAGCGCTCGGGCCCCACAGCTGGCGTGCGTGCAGCGCTCGCGGACCGCGCAGACCAAAACTCACGCCGTGCCACGCAGACGGAACCTGCAGAGACGTGAGTCTCCCGAGCTGCCGCAGGGTCAGAGCCTGGACCGATAAACTCTGCATCTTCTCCTCTCACTGCACAAACACAGAGACAGAGAGAGAGAGAGACAGAGAGAGAGAGAAAAACACGACAAAACGGAGGAGTGACATTTCACATAAACTGGATTCCAGCACGGACTCCGGTGCGTAAATAAATACACACTGATATTTCACAAAAAAATGATTCTTTTATCATCATTTCATTTGCAATTAATAATATTTATTTACTGAATTAAATTCTATTCACACCTTTTTCATTTATTCGTTATTTTATTTAGATAGACTTCCATTATTATGCTGCAAAACAAAAGAAGCAAACATCAGCTGTGTACTTTTTTTTTTCAGGTTTATCCCAAAAAATCGACACAAACCGCATCAGACTGTAGCTGAACAAACTGAGAGCGAATCGTTAACGTAAAATTAAACAAATTACTGCACTGCCTTTATAATCAATAAAGAGAAATAATCAATAATCAATAAGAAAGAATAATTTGCACATGTGCATAACTGCGGTAATTTTATTATTTTTTTCGCATAGTTGTGCTGAATTATAATACATTCTTTCTGCATATTTTTGTAGACCACAATTTACACATTTTTGCCTAATTATGAAGTTTTTTGTTGCATTTCTGTAAACCTAAGGAAGAACTTTTGCAGGTTTGTGCTGAATCATAGTGTGTTGGTTTTATTACTGTAAATTACTGTAAAGTTAAGAAATTTGCATGTTTTTGCTTAATCACAGTGTTTCTTCTGAAGAGTTAAATCACTGAAACACATTAACATGCGGTGAAAAGAGAATATTTAATGGTTTCATTAATATTATTATTAATAGTGTAATTAAACCCCAGATTACTTTATAACAATAACACTATGATAATAACAGACTTTATAACCGCCAAATAAAAGTGTACATGTCCAACACACACACACACACACACACACACACACATCTCCTGTACCGTCGCTAAAATAACTCCGGATTACTTTAATGCGCATAAAAAGCAGAGAAGTGAATAACAATCCGGATTATTAAAGCCTCACGTGCATGACCTCGGACCTTCTGCCTGCTGTCTCGTTGTAAACAGCGCGTGAGGAAGTGTTTATTGCTCAGCGGCCAGAGGCTGCGTTACAGGAAGTGTGTGTTACAGCTGGAGAGTGTAATGTCGCCCCTCTGCGGCCGGAGGCTGGAACTACACCTGAACCTACACCTACAGCTACAGCTCTTCACAATGCATACACACCTACACCTATACCTGCAGCTCTTCACAATGCATATACACCTACAGCTACAGCTACACCTGCAGCTCTTCACAATGCATATACACCTA
>CM075005.1:31083946-31093946 GCA_037576675.1 Pangasius sanitwongsei
TTCACAATGCATATACACCTACAGCTACAGCTACACCTGCAGCTCTTCACAATGCATATACACCTACAGCTACACCTACAGCTACACCTGCAGCTCTTCACAATGCATATACACCTACAGCTACAGCTACACCTGAACAAACGAGTTACTGCTTTAACTCTGCTCCACTGAGACTTTGTTTTTCTGTATACAGTCTGATGCAAAAGTCGTATTTAATCTCGTTTATTTATTTTTTTATCTAGTTTATTTTTAGCTAGTTTATTAACCGCATTATTGAACCAGTGCAAAAAAACATTAGATTTCCAAACATTACTTTTCCAGCAAAAATTCACTGTTACAGAAGATGTTTGGTCAGTAAAGAAAGTAACATGTTACATAATGAAGTCTGTAATAATTTAGCTCTTAAAAATAGACTGTGATGTCATTAAAGTGTTTTAATATCAATCTATAATAATAATAACAAAAAAGAGAAAATGTGTTCCCACTGTACTGTACATCCCCTTCCTCCTTTCCCAGTGCAAGGCATTTTCTTTCTTTATTCTTTCTTTCTCTCAGTTTTCAGTTTTTCATCTGCTTTATTGGCATGACAAATAATTGTACATCTGTATTCCCAAAGCAGGTATAAAGGGAAGGGTAGAGTAAAAACAAGAGGAATAAAATAAAATAAAATACTAATAGAGTAAAATAAACAGAAAAATAGTGCAAACGATGTACATATATTAAAGACAATATACAGGCGCTATATACAGAATAATTGAAAAACATAAAAAAAGGATAAAATGAGTAAAATTACAGAATAAAAGTGAATTTATTAATAAAGGTAATAAAAATGTAAACCAGTAATAATAAAGAAGAGACACGAGGACGAGGCGGATCCCTCGCTGTCCCTCACACTGGGGCAGGAGAGACGTATTGAGCTGCTGATGTACAGCAGTCTTTATCTTCTCCTAGCAGGAGGCGGAGTGTTTCGCTGTCTGAGAGATCGTCAGATGTTTGGTGTGTGTGTGTGTGTGTGTGTGTGTGTGTGTGTGATTTTGGGGTAGAGTTTCTCTCTGTGTATTTTGTGCGTTCTGCGAGGAAGTGCAGCTCTGTCTCAGTTGTGTTTTGGGTGCAGTGTAGCAATGCTCAACCTTTCTCCCTGTGAGAGCCATGTTCTCCTGCGTCTGCCTGTTTCTAGCACGAGCTCGTGTTCACTGAGTCTGTACCTTCTCAAGGTGCTTCTCAGCGAGTCTGCATGGTGTTCTGTCTTTTCAGGGTCAAGTAGCATGCTATTTTACTCTGTTATTGTGTCTGGGTTTCTCAGTAGGTGATGTAGTTTTGTTTCATTTGTATTGTAATTTGGTCTAATCTGATTTTTTTTTTTTCATTGTTGTTCTGGTCTAAAGCATCATTGTGGTAGTAGCTGTTGGTGAGATCGATCTCTCTCTCCCTCTCTCTGTCTGTCTCTCTCTTTTTCTCTGAACACAAAATCTCTCCACCCAGTGTGCTGATTGGCTGTTGGTGTGTCAGAGGGCGGAGCCTGGATCTTTAAAAGTGCTGAACTCTTCAGTAGTTCAGTAGAGCAAACAGAGCTGCACGACGCACACGTGAGGAACCTGAGACGTTCAGCAGCATGACCTGGTTTGTGCGCTCGCTGATGCGTTTCCTGACAGCGCTGATGATGATGATGATGATGATGATGATGGAAGCTGAGGCGACATACGGACCGTACGCATTTATCCAGGACAGACCTGCAGCGAGACAGAGACCACCGACCTACAGCAGACCTGCTCACGGAAACAACATCAACTATGGAGGTATGGACCACGTCTCTGAGAAACATTTGTGAGAATCATAAGGCTGGAAATTTTTCTTTATTAGTGCAGGTGCAGAGATTTTTACACTTTTAGGAGAAACTGAGACAAAACTAAAAGGGTTTCTACAAAAGTTTGTTACAGAGAAATAATACTAATACACAATAATATTACAGAAATATAATATGCAACTGTGACAGGAAACAGGACAGGGGAGGGGGGGTGCTAATTTTTGCACTGAGTTGTGCTAATAATTTTTGCACTAAGGGGTGTTTATGAAATGTGACCTGTGACGCTGTCATCCTGAAGAAAAAAAAGCGACATTATGACGTAAAAACACTTGTAAATTAAATGTAAATAAAAAATAAAACAACAATACAAACATTATTTTCATCCTTTCATGCATTTCATGTTATTAACACATTATTAATAAAATCTAAGATCAAATATAAGATCAGAAAATATAATATCATTCCAGACTGTATTACTGCAGTTTAACATTTTTTCTAAACCTTCTGTTTTGTGACAAAATCACAAATTAATTAATGATCACAGATAAAGTTTGTTCCAGACTCCTCTTTTGTCCAAAAATTATATTTTCTCTCGTTTTGGTGATTTGGTTTTATAAACACATTAGAAGATTATTTTTTAAAATTGTAGTTATAATGTTTATCCTTCATGGTATTCCTACACATGGACAATCCATTTATTATTATTATTATTATTATTATTATTATTATTTTTTTTATTAGGAAAAAGTAATTTTAAGTAATAAATAACATCTAAAGTATATGGAAATGTTTTTTAATCATCTCTATGTAAGAGAGTTAGATTAGGAAGGAATATACAATCATTCAAACTTCTCTTTTAAATAATTATTTATTTATTTCACAATTTATATCTTTTGACACAAACTGAGCGTAACGTTGACTAATTATACGCTGTAGCTACTATATGAGAGACAGAAATAACTTCCTTGTCATCAGTTTGCTTTTTCCTCCTGAGCATTATTCAGTGTTAATGTGTAGATTTTTCTTTACAGAATTATTGTAATTATCGTAATTATCATAATTTTAAAGTTCGTAATTATCGTAATTCTAAATATGTCAGTCAAGATAACGAGAAACATAACGAGTTAGATCTCATATCTGACTAACATCGCTACATGCACTGCCTCTAAAGATATTTTACGTTAAATTACGTAAAATAAAAATATATACATAACTTGAACACAAAAGTAACCTTTAATCAAAATAGTAAAGAAAATAGCTAGAAGACAGGAAGTTAGCCTAGATTTTAACTCTTAGTTCTTAGAATATCGTAGCTATTTATCATATATAACCCATGTTCCAGGTGGGTGTGGGAAAGTTTCGAGCTCTTTTTTCATCTCATTTCTCAGACTTTAGCATTTTAACGCTTGCAGAAACCATCGAACGACTTCATGCTCGAGCTTTTGTCACCAGCTAGCTTTGTCTCGTTCTCTTTATCTCTCCATACGAGACGCCATCGTGCTTGCCTTAATCCTCCATCCTTCCTCTCTCTCTCTCTGTCTCTCTCTCTCTCTGTAACCACACTAAGCTCGTGCCATTAACCCCAGGTTTTACGGGAATTTCCATCATCGGCCTCCTTGGAAGTGGCCCATGTTCCCTCACCACCGACCCGTCTTTCCTGTCCAGCCTCCAGTTGTGCCAGTGGTGCCTCCAAAGCTAACGCTAACCAAGCCGTGCGTCACAGTGCCTCCCAAAGTGCCCACTCCGACCGTAACCACTACTCCGGTCCCTCCTCCCACTTTACCCTCCACCACACCCACCACGATGCCCACCACACCGCCGCTCAGTACCCTGAGTGCCACCACTTCCCCTGCTGCTCCTCCCACTCATCCAGGTAGACTCAAGATGAGGTAGTCTTCACATTTCTTTTCTTTTTTTTCCTCCACAGAGCAAGCTGAGCTCCATGAGATCCGTATTATCTCATCCATCTCTCCATCCATCTCTCACTCTTTATTCCTTCTCTAGGTGGTGCCATGGATTTATAAAGGTTCGCAGTCATACAGATCCACTTTAATGTCGTCATCTTTTGAGGAGCTTCACCAATCCATCGTCTACGCTTTAATGAAGCTCCTCAGACGAATGGAGAAGGTTCAGGATTGTAAATATCCCAGGATGTTTCATGTCTGGGAATAGTGAGTCAAGTTGAATGAACTACTTCTCTGCTCATCCGAGGAGCATTGTGGGTTCTTCATCTTCATCAGAAATGATGAAGCTCCTCAGATGATTGGAGAAACTTCTGAAAAAGTTCTTCTGGTAGTGATAAGTCAAAACCAACAGGACTTGTAGTTTGAGGTGTTTCACCACTTATCTGAGGAGCAGCATTAGTCCTTCTTCTTCTGTGTCTGTTGTGTTATGATCTTGATCATGAGGTTCTTCATCAGTTCCCAAGTCACATGACACTGCTGAGTGGGTGTGTGTTTATTTTATACTTAGCAGGATGGTGGGGAGAGATTGAATCCAGTGTTCACACCACTGATCAGATGATTACACTAACAACATCTTGTTTGTCCTCTAATTTAGCGCATCTTCCTGATTACACTTTCCTGTCTTTTTCAGAATATATACTGCTTCAGTAGCTGCTGGTGGATTAGCACTGACTCTGGCTCTTGTTTCAGAAAAGCCTCGCTGAATTTAACGCTGTCTGAAAATAATTCTTCATGTAGGCTATGCTAGCAGCTGACAGAAATGTCCTGAAGTGTTTTATTCCTCTGATACCACAGCAACCTGCCAACTATTACAATTTTAATTCCTTAAAAGAAACAAGTTGTCCTTCTTTCCAATCTTGGTTACATTTAATGTAGCGTCCGTCAAACAACTTATCACTCATGTTATAGCAGCTATAAACACTCATCCCCTCAGCAGCCTCTCTTTTTTTCTCTCTCTTGAAGTCAATAAGACAAAAAAAAAAGCAGCTTGTCACGTTACCGAGAAACCGCAAAAAGCGTAAACTCCTCTGTCCTGAGCATGTCAGAAAACTTAAAGTTACAGCTTTACCTCTGACTGTTACAAAGCGCGGACACTGGAGACTCCTTCCGTAAATGTAAAAATAAACATCTCCTTACAGAAAACTTCACCATATCAATGATGTTACCATAGAAACGATAACGAGTGCATTAATATGAGCCTGTGATAAATCAACACTTTCTGACCAATCAGAATCCAGAATTCAAGAGCGCTGTGGTGTAATAGAAGAATAATCATTATCCAGATTTGTTTGCTCCTATTTTTTTATGCATTGTGTTTATGGTAAAAACTGACATTTCCCATAATTCTCAGCTCCAGCGGAGGTGTGCAAGAGCCACCCACTGGACCTGGTGTTCATCATCGACAGCTCTCGCAGCGTCCGTCCTGCTGAATTCGAGAAGGTCAAAGTGTTCCTCTCGGACATGGTGGACTCGCTGGACGTTGGCGTCGATGCCACGCATGTCGGATTGGTCAACTACGCCAGCACGGTCAACATCGAGTTCCTCCTGAAGACGTACGCCAACAAAGCGGATCTCAAACGCGCCTTCTCTCGGGTCGAGCCGCTCTCCACCGGCACCATGACCGGCCTGGCCATCAAAACAGCGATGGAGCGCACGTTCACCGAGGAGTCCGGCGCCAGGCTGGCGAATAAAAACATCCCTAAGGTGGCCATCATCGTAACGGACGGGCGGCCGCAGGATAAAGTGGAGGAGGTTTCGGCTTCAGCGAGGGCTGCTGGGATCGAGATCTACGCCGTCGGAGTGGACAGGGCCGACATGAAATCTCTGCAAGCGATGGCGAGCCAGCCGCTGGACGATCACGTGTTCTACGTGGAGACGTACGGCGTGATCGAGAAACTCACGTCCAAGTTCAGGGAAACTCTCTGTGGTAAGATCAGGAAAATGCCCCTTGTTCAACTTAGCAAGGTAATACAAATGCAGCATTTAATTTAAAATACCAAATATAATCTTATCTTTATTTAAATAACGATCAACGTAAACCAAATTGGCCGAAATGGTGTCCCAAAAGCTCCTTCCATATTTTCCTCCATGCTCGTTTTCACTGTATTTCAATAGCGGTCGCCATTTTGGACAACGAAAAACGCTTTTTTAGTATCATTTCGCTCCTTGGCAAGCGAGCGGAAAGCTTGAAGTGATGCTAAACATAACATCATTCCACTTTGAACTTGTATGTGTAAATACAGATTATTGCTGCTACTTCAGAAAATCGTTTATGAAAAAAAAATATTAAGGAGCTTAACAATGTTGTCTGAAGCAAGCATATGAAGATTAGATTTCTAGCACTTGTTAACCTCTTGATGCTACGTTCATGCTAGCAAGTAATAAGTCGCTGCTGCTGTCGATTTTGGACATGGCCTGAGGAGAAACAGCTTCTAAAGCTAACTAGTTGAACAGAAATTAAATAAAACACTAAACAGTGTGAAAATCAGGTGTTTGGTTTACATGCTAGGCTTCATATTAGCTTTGTTCTCAGATTAGATTAGCAAAGCAAGCTAACTGTACTAGCTACGTACATTCACTCAGAGGCACCAATGATCTCTGCTACTTCCTTCCGAGCTTTATTTATCTTCGTTTAAAGTATATACAGGATAAGATTTTTGTACGAAAGAATTGCAAGTAAGAATTAAAGTTGTGAACGGAGAAGTGAGGAAACGTTGGAAAACACGCGCCACAGGATTGGTCCAAGGAATCATTAGAGATGTTCGCTTGGATTTGTTGCTTCTTCTGTTCATTTGTTTCTGCTGTTCAACACTGTGGTCTGACTGCATGAGTGATGAACATGTGTGTGTGCTTCTTTGCTAACTCTGCTAGTCATGATTATCGTCTCTAGGTATCGATGCATGTGCCCTCGGACACGACTGCGAGCACGAATGCGTGAACAACTACAACTCCTACTACTGCAAGTGCAGAGAGGGATATGTGCTTAACTCGGACAAGAAAACATGCTCACAAGCCAAGGGTTCGTCTTTAAACTCTGTTTCCTGCTCATGCTGGTTGTTTAACACACTCCTAACACACTAATAACACACTCACAACACACCTGACGTCCTCGCTAACCTCTGTGCCATTTACTAAATCACTTTTTATTTTCAAAGATCACTTTCAGTATTATTTTACTCCCAACCTCACGATCTTTGTGTTACGGTTCTGAAAAAGACTTGGCTAACGACCTAGCTGATGTGATGGCATGCTAGCTAACTGACTAGCGTACTTACAAGCAGCTAGTACATCAATTAACTACAACACCATTTAAATAAGGGACACCCGATATTGTAGATGACTTGATGGCATGCTAACTTAACTACTTTACTTACTAGCAATGTAGTACTAGCTAGCTTGCCACCTAGCTAGCAATACATCAGCTAGCTCTATTAAGGTAAATTTGATATCAAATGTGTGGATTTTTTGTTTTTTGTTGTTGTTAATTTTGTTGTTTTAAACTAGCTAGCTTGCACACTAGCAATGTTTTATGCTGCTAGTACATTGACTAACTACATAAAAGACAATTTAAATGATATGGTATCGAATGTTCTGGCTGACTTGAACTAGTTTACTTACTAGCAATGTACTGGTGGCTAGATTGCCAACTAGCTAGTAGTACATTGACTAGCTACATTAAACACAATTTTATTGCAGGATATCAAATGTATCTTTTACAATCTTCTCGCTTGTTGTTTTAAACTAACTAGCTTACTTACTAGCAATGCTTTTAGCAGCTAGTACAGCGACGAGCTAAAACACAATTTAAATATAGGATATCTAATATTGTAGATGACTTGATAGCATACTACTCAACTAGCTTACTTACTAGCAATGTGCTGCTGGCTAGCTTTCCAACTAGCTAGGAAATTTGAATTGATTTGAATGCAGGGTGTCTTTTTTTTTTTTTTTAAACTTTGTTTTTGTTCATTTTATCCTCCATGTTTATGTTAGAAGAAATTACCTCAGATTTTTGTGTCTTCTGGATCATTTCTGGGTAAATTAGCTAAATCTCATCAACACTGAGCTAGCTAACTTAGCTAACTTTAGGTAGATGACTAAACTGTTAGTTCATCATCTCTATATAAATAATAAAAATCAAATATAAATTCTGTGATTATAGCAGACTTGTGGTGAAAGATATGTAACTTTTACAAAAGTTGATGTTTTGATAAAAAGTTTATTTGTGGAAAAAGGGGAATGTGTGTGTGTGTGTGAGAGAGAGAGAGAGAGAGACTCGCTATAAAGTTCTCTATAAAACTGTGACTTTCTCAGCAGGAATAATGTGTGTAATAATGTGTGTGTGTGTGGTTCTCCTGTGTGTCTCTCGGTTCTCTCGCAGAGGCTCGCGGCGATTTGACGGAGGACGCGTGCATGTGTGAGGCTCAGATCGCGTTCCAGAAGAAAGTCCATCACAGTATTAAAGAGATAAACGGCAAACATATCCTTTCACATCACTGCCACCGTGTGTTTTATTCACGAGTTCGTTTCACCGTCTCCCAGCCGTCAGACAAAAGCGCACACAATGTAGAACATTTATCGGTTCTTTGATCAGGAAGCGTTCAAGTAGAACCTTTTCTATAAGTACCAATAGACTGAATGTTAAACTCCTGACAGGTTCTAGATGTCAAGATAAAAATAACGATGAATAGTTTGGAGATTGATTGGATAACTGAGGTTCTTCGCTTCTTCTCGGAAGCCTTTCTGACAGGGAAACACTCCGTAAGGAGGAAAACTGCAACACTTTCTAATGATGAATTAAAAATAAATCTAAATAAGCACACATGGCTGTATAAATACACACACTGACTGTGTTAATGATGCAAGATGAGGCGAGATGATAAGATTTAGCATCTTGTATGTGTCTTTGCGCTTGGTTTTATGTTTATTTATATCTGTGTTTTCCTTGACTGTTCACACTGGACGATCTCTCGAGAAGAGTCGATCAGTTCCAGCTGCGCTGAATCCACACGCACGCACACGCGACGGCGTTGTCCTTCGCCGACACGCAGCAATTCGCCGCTCTCTCGCCGTAGCCGAGCCTCGTAGCCGTTCTTCTTTCCTCTGCTGCTTTGCATTTATCTTTAAAAAAAAAAAAGTGTGTTAATCTAAACTAAAGTACGATTACTCTTTACTCAAAGTAGCCTGAAGTCCATCATATAAAAACTTAAGGACTCATTAATGCTTCTCTCCTTTTATTTTGTAAAAATAAAAGATTTACGGAACCTTATGAAGGTTTGTTTTTATTTTGTTTTAGGGTAAAAAAAAAAAAGAAAGAAAGGTTTTATGTGTAAATCTAACGTGTGGTGTTTCCTCTGTTTGCGATTCTTTGTACAGATTTTTATTAGATAATAAAAATGGCTTGAGAAACATTTTTGTCTTTATTATCTCATTACAAACAGACTGATTTATGTAACATGTGTAGCCTACATAGCAACACCCTAGCAACCACATGGGATACCATAACAACCACCTAGCAACACACTAACAACCACCTCGAATACGACAGAAAACACATAGCAACACACCATAGCAACTACCTGAGAGCTCATGGAAACCACTTAGCCACGTCATAGCAACCACCTGAGATCACACTAAAACAACTTAGCAACACCTTAGCAACCACCTTTAATACCTTAACAGGCACCTAGCAACACCCGGGACCTGGTTAACCTGCACAATCAATATGCATTTTCTTATATAACACATGTATTCTACATAGCAACACCCTAGCGACCACCTAGAAGCACACTAGCAACCACGTAGAACCCTCTGAGATCCCATAGCAACCACTTTGCAACACCCTAGCAACCTGGAATACCATAACAACCACCTAGTAACACTAAAGCAAAACCAGGGAATTCCTTAAGCTACATGTTCTTCAGAAAATTAACTTTTCCAGTTGTTGATTAGTTTTTAGCGAATACAGTGAAAGAAACCTACATTACAACAATTTTTTATTATTATTATTATTATTATTATTATTATTATTATCATCACTGTTAAATTCGCTTCGATCTGCTGTAATTACTTGCTGTTTTAATAATTTATGTCTTAAATAAAGAGCAAAATCACGTGATTTTAGAATAATAAAAAATAATATATAATTTAATCATTATGTAACATGAAGAAAAGAAAAGAATCCGTAAACACTGAATTAACAGAAAAGCAAACTACACGTATCCTGCATCGG
>CM075005.1:31102041-31117123 GCA_037576675.1 Pangasius sanitwongsei
CAGCCTTCCCAGAAGAGTTGAAGCTGTAATAGCTGCAAAAGGTGGACCGACATCATATTGAACCCTATGGGTTAGGACTGGGATGGCACTTAAGTTCAGATGTGAGTCAAGGCAGGTGACCGAATACTTTTGGTAATATAGTGTGTGTATATATATATATAATATATATATATATATATATATATATATATATATGCAGTCAGGTCCATTAATATCTGGACATTTACAGAGTTATTGTTATTTTAGCTGTCTACTACAGTATATTGGAGTTGAATTTAAATAAAGAATATGAGCACAAAGGGCTCAGTCAGTGACTGCCTGAGGTCTGGAGCCCGTAGACATCACCAGGCGATGGGCTTCTTCCCTGGTGGTGTTCTGCCAGGTCTTTACTGCAGCCGTCTTCACTTCCTGCTTGATCTTGGGGAGTTTTGTCTTCAGCAAGTGAAATGCAGCTTAGTTGGATTGAGGTCGGGTGACTGACGCGGCCATTGCAGAACATTCCACTTCTTTGCCTTGAAAAAGTCTTGGGTCGCTTTCTTAGTATGTCTGGGGTCATTGTCCATGTGCAGTGTGAAGCTCAGTGTGAAGAGGTGGTGCGCTTCAGATCCTGAGCAGTTCCTTTCCTTCTTCATTCTCTTCTCTTCCCCTCATTCCACTACACGTTGATCTTTGTCTCAGCTGTCCATAGGATGTTGTTCCAGATCTGTACAGGCTTTTTTTTATTTTTAATTAAAAAAAAAAAAAACTGGCCTGTGTGTGTCTCTCTCTCTCTCTCTCTCTCTCTCACACACACACACACACACTCTCTCTCTCTCTCTCGCTCTCTCACACACACACACACACACACACAGACACACACTCTCTTTCTCTCTCTCTCTTTTAACTAGTCAGCAGTGTTTTGCGGTTTCATTTCACACACATTGCAGAAGAGTGTAATGATGTAATAGTGTAATATTATAATATCTGTGTCAAATCCACTTTCCCTCAATTCCCTGTTCTCTCTCTCTCACACACACACACACACACACACACACACACACACTCCTGCAGGGTTTACCACATCGATGACACTCCGAGTGGCACAGCTGACGGGGCACTGGACTTCGCCAAAGCCTTCACAGTGAGTGCCCATTACACACACACACACACACACACACACACACACACACACACTGCCAGAGTCACTAATGTGCTACTGAAAGGGACACACACTCGCATAAACACAAATGAAGTTTCACCTGCTCGTCAAAGGATTAGCGTAAAAATCCCATCAAACACTCAGTACACGACACACACACACACACTCACCTGCTAGACCATTTGAGTGTAAACAAATAGTTTGCATAAAAGTTATCAGGGAGGAACGAGCAACATCAGACGCTCTGATTGGCCAGGGCGAAGCTTACATAACCCGTACCCAAGATTAGCCCCGCCCAGTTTACATTCAGAAATGACAGTGAAGAAAAACATGAATCTGATTGGTTCCCTCAGGTTTAATATCTACACTGCACTATGTGATTAGATATATGACTCATAGTACAGTTCAGTGTGTGTGTGTGTGTGTGTGAGTGTCTTACACAGTTTATATATGAGTGTGTGTTTATATTCTTTTCAGGCCACCAGAGATCCGATCTGTTGCATCACAGCATCAGACAGAACCCTCATAGTGGTACGTACAGACTTTACTAACAGTAAAGAGAAGCTGTGATGATGCCATTAAAGTCGGCGTGTGTTATGTTAAGTGTCTACATGTTTGTGTGTGTGTGTGTGTGTGTGTGTGTGTGTATGTACAGGGTCGTGAATCAGGGATCTTGCAGAAATACCTCTTGCCCAACGTCAGCCTGGTGCAGAAGTTTTCTCTGAGCTGCAGAGCGTATCAGCTCTCTCTGAACTGCAACTCCAGGTGTGTAACTTGGCGGTTTTTTTTACACTAGCAGCAGGTAGCGTTGTCGCCTCACAACCACCATGTATCACTAACAGGACAAAAACTAAATGGCTAGAGTATTAACAGAGAAGTAGAGCCTTCAACAAGTTTTAATATGATTATATTCTGAAAGTTTTAATGAGCTAATGTGTCCATTTGCATATTTGCTAGTTTTTTTTTTTTTTTTATTGTGATATGAATTAGTTTACATACAAATTTACGGACCTACAGTTTAATTCTGTGTTTAAATCTCTCGCCAGTCGCTTGGCCATCATCGACATGACCGGAGTGTTGACGTTCTTGGACATCGATCCGCGCGGCTTGTCCGGGGAAGCGGAGGAAGGCGTCTCGGCCGGAGACCCGTCCAAATTTGAGCGCAAAGACGTGTGGGACATGAAGTGGGCCAACGACAACCCCGACCTGTTCGCCATGATGGAGAAGACCAGGATGTACGTCTTCAGAAATTTGGACCCAGAGGTCAGGACAGGGACAGAAACAGAAACAGATTTCTTGCTACATAATGATACATACATAAGCATTAATTAAGCCTTTTTTTTTCCTCAGTCATATCGGAAAATAGCGTTTCTGACACGGATTAGTGTTCATTCACAAAATCTGGCTCCTCATTTGTCCAATCAGTGAACTGTTTGGGAGTAAGAACTAGCCAATCCTAGCACAGGGGGCGGGAGTAAATAGAAAACAAGAGAACAAGATAGGAAAGTAGTAGTAGCAGGTTTTTTCTTTCTCTGAGTTCTTTTTCATGATTGTGCTCCTTGCTTTCTGACCCAGGAGCCGATTCAAACATCTGGATTCATCTGTAACTTCGAAGATCTGGAAATCAAGTCTGTCCTGCTGGATGAAATCATGAAGGTATGAGCGATCAGAGGTGTGACGATATATCAGTGATACGGAAATCAGAAGCAGTTAAATCCTTAATGTGAGGTGGTAGTTAGATAGACTGAAACACTAAAGCGCCGCTGCATCGCTCTCTGCATTGCTCTCTTTCGCCAACGTGAAAACAGGCCAACATCTGCTGAAGGTCACATGTTCATCATAAAGATTAATGTGCAGGTTGTTCAGGGGAGAGTTTTCCTTTAAGTAAGTTGCTTAAATAAATCATGAACATCGACTCTCTCTGTGTGTGTGTGTGTGACTGACTCCCAGAATCCCGAGCGGCCAAACAAGGACTACCTGATCAACTTCGAGATCCGTTCTCTGAGAGACAGCAGAGCGCTGATCGAGAAAGTGGGGATAGAGGACGCTTCCCAGTTTATAGAGGACAATCCTCACCCCCGACTCTGGTAGCGTGGGACACACACACACACACACACACACACACACACACAGAGTTCTTCCAGAAACACAGACAGTGTAAAATTTAAACTTCGACATTCATTTTGCATTGTAACCTCTCAGATTAATTAAAGGACTGCCCACTCTGTGTCAGTCTCAACATAGGAGGTGTGGCTTCTGTACCTTTCAGTCACACTGAAAGAGGTGTGGCCTCTCTACCCGTCACTCTCAATGAAAGAAGTGTGGCAGGTGTGGTCTCTCTACCTGTTAATCTCAGTGAAGGAGGTGTGGTCTTTGTGTCTGCCTGTCACCTTAAAGGAGGCGTGGCCTCTGTAGCCACCAGACGCTTACGTAATTTATCAAAACGCATGTTTTCTAAACTTTGTAAATGACTCTTGTGTCACCTGATGTAGGAAGAAAGAGTCGGAATAAATGCATGTCATGAATCCTGTATTTTCACTTACTTTTAACTCGTGTTAATTTTCTAATGAAATATTAATTTAACTTTCTAATTAAATAAGAAAAATGAACAACGAGTTTGCCAGAAGTAGCTCATCATTTCCAAACAGCTCTCATCGGAGTTGAGCGATTTTGTGGCTAAATATCATTTTAATTTTATTTTATTTCTAATTTTATGTATTTTAGATCATTTAAATTTGAAGGCAATTGTTTGAGAAATCTAACAGCCCAAGTGTGTGTGTGTGTGTGTGTGTGTGTGTGTGTGTGTGTGTGTGTGGGGCGCAGGAGAGTTTCCCACAGACTCAAAGACCATGTTGGGTATGTCTGTCTGTGTGTGTGTGTGTGTGTGTGTGTGTGTGTGTGTGTGTGTGTGGGGCGCAGGAGAGTTTCCCACAGATTCAAAGACCATGTCGGGTATGTCTGTCTGTGTGTGTGTGTGTGTGTGTGTGTGTGTGTGTTCACAGGTGTGTGTGGGTTTGTTGCGTGAGCACTGCACTGTATGTGGTGCCGTGTGCGTACTCCTCCCTCAGTGACGTGATTCTCAGCCGTGTTTTTCGCCCTTATGACGCAAAGCGCGTAGAGAAAGCGAGCTCTGAGTTTACACTGTCGTCTCTGAATGAGAACGCGGCACGCTCCATCTGCAGGAAGCTCCATCACACACACACACACACACATACAGAGCACATGTGTGTATTTCAGTGAAAGATTTATGTGACGGAACTGAAGCGGGCAGGAGGATCCCGTGTCGTGCCACGTGTGCGATTAATTTTCACTGCGCTCCATCAGTGAAGTCACTGAAGACCGGGGCTGAGGATGAGGCAGATCACAACGATGAAACTGTGTGAAGCCGTGTGGCGCCTGAAGATGAGAGATGATTTGTGTGCAGTGTCGGCGGCGTGTGTGTGAGTGCGTCGGCGATGCTTGAGAATTCCCCCTTGCTCCGAAGCTGTGGTGCTCCCGACACTTCTCACAGCGCACAGAGGAATTTCGGAGCATTCTGGGGAAAAACGGAGCACCTCGCCGAATACACTCCCTCCACTCAGGCCCAGGAAACACATCAGACAGTTGTGTAACTGTAACAGCTCCTATCTCGTAATGAAGTGTGTGTGTGTGTGTGTGTGTGAGAGAGAGAGATGGAAAAGATTTCATATCTGTATGAAAGGAAAAGATCTTTTTTAAGAAAGTGTGAGTGTCCACATTCTCCTCGGTGATAGCGTCGAGGTTCCCACGAGGTCAGAGGTCAGCTAACTGAGGTGCCCAGGAATGTATGAAAGAGCATACGTGGTTGTTTGTGCACGTGTGTGACGTTGGGTCTTCAAACAGGAGTGCGGTTTGTACCCTGAGGTCAGAGGTCAAACATGAGAGTTATGTTCGCTTTACTTGCACCAGAGCGCTGTGGAGTTCTCGATTCCAACCGCTCAGAAGTGTACGGCTCGGACAGTCGCTTCCGTCTGAAACTCAAACCACAGGTTATCGTTTCTATAGTAACAGCTCATTCACAGGGACTGGTACGACTGATGCACCACTTTATAAACCGATTAAAAAAATAGTCGTCGATGATTTTTGAGTAGACGTTTATTTAACGTCTAAGGAAGGAGTCTCCAGTGTCAGTGCTTTGTAACAGTCAGAGGTAAAGCTGTAGCTTTTCCGACGTCTTTCTTGGCCGCGTGAAAAGCTGCGTTTTATTTGTCTTGTGAGGTAAAAGACAGGCTGGCGAGGGAACGACTGTTTATAGCTGCTGTAACGTAAGCGACGGAACATTCCACAACATTAAATATAACTGGAAATGGCTAAAATTTACAATAAATAAACTTTGTAATCCTTGCTGTGGTATAAGAGGAATAAAACACTATGAGACGTTCTGTTGTAGGAAAACTACAAGGAAGAGTCAGCTTCTGGGTGACATTAAGTTCATCACACCACCCCGTCACTCACAACGTGCAGTGTTTTATTTCTCACATATTGTCAATAACACAACCGGATTTAAAAATTTTTGTAAAATATATTTCTTCTTCTTCTCTCGCACGCACAGGCGTCTTCTAGCCGAGGCGGCGCTGCAGAAGCTGGAGCTGAAGATGGCCGAGCAGGCGTTCGTGCGCTGTAAGGACTATCAGGGCATCGAGCTGGTGAAGAGAGTGGACAAGCTGCAGAGCGAGGACATGAAGCAGGCCGAGGTGGCCGCGTACTTCGGACGCTTCGAGGAGGCTGAGAAGATGTACCTGGACATGGACCGCAGGTACACACACACACACCACACACCCACACCCACACACACACACACACACACACACACCCACATGCACTCACACATACACACACACGTACCCACACACATACACACACTTACACATCACCTGGGATCAGGGCTTTGAGTCTGGGTTTCTCAAACGTTCTTTCGTGTCTCTCTCTCTCTCTCTCTCTCTCTCTCTCTCTCAGGGATCTGGCCATCAGTCTGAGGATAAAGCTGGGTGACTGGTTCCGGGTTCTGCAGCTGTTACGGAGTGGATCAGGAGACAGCGACGACGCTCTGCAGGAACAGGCTTACAACGCCATCGGGGATTATTTCGCCGACAGACAGAAATGGTACCGAGAGCCAGCCTCTCTCTCTCTTTTTTTTTTTTTTTTTTTTTTTTTTTCTTTTTTAAAGTTAACAGGACAAAAAAAACACAACTTGTCATGTTACTGAGAAACTGAAAAAGCGAAGAAACTGAAAAATCTTGAAGATGCCGGAAAACTTAAAGTTGCAGCGTTACAAAGCGCTGACACTGGAGACTCCTTCCATAAACGTTAAATTTACAGAAAATTTCACCGCATCAGAAACTGATTACACGCGGTTTTACTATAGAAACGATAATAGTCGTCTGTACTAGTCCCTGTGAACGAGCTGTTACTACAGAAACGATAATAGCGCATTAATTAAAAAAAAAAAAAAAAACTTGTCAGACAGTCGTGACCAATCAGAATCCAGAATTCACTCCTGACGTTTGTAGGAGTGTTTAATACACATCTTTGTAGTGGAGTCAGGATTTTGATTTTGAGAGTTCTACCACTGTAATTAATGTTAATCGGTGTGTTGTGTGTTGTGTGTGTGTGTGTGTGTGTGTTGTGTCGTGTCGTTCAGGCTGAACGCAGTGCAGTACTACCTCCAGGGCCGTAATCAGGAGAGACTGGCCGAGTGTTATTACATGCTGGAGGATTATGACGGCTTGGAGCGGCTCGCTAACGCTCTACCAGAGAACCACAAGCTGCTGCCGGTGCCATTATTCAGTTCCACCTGTCTCTAGGATTTATGTTACACTGTTCTTTACTGTTTTAGTCGGGTTATACCGCAGTCAAGACTGTAGGACGCTTTCTGTTGCCCCCTGGTGGTGATATGAAGAACATATGAAGGGGAGTCGAACGAAAACCTTAAAAGCGCGACGTGAATTAGAATTGAATGTTTGTGGACACTCATGAAGCGCCGCAACACATCGCTGCATTGAACGAAATGGAGGTTACATAGAAAAAAAAAGATACACTTTTAAGGTGACACCGATTTGCAATAAACAACGCAAAATAAAATAAAAAAAAATGATAAGGTTTTCATTTGACTCGTCCTTGTAGATATCGATATATTTTTTTTTACTACAGTTTAAGGAGGCGTGTTTTACTCTCTGAAGTTAAGTGTGATATAAGGATTGCAGCATTCATTTCCCAAACAGTGTGTATTAATCCCAGATTAAAAAAAAACCAAAAAAAAAAAAAACGCACACACCGGTAGGGGGCTAAAACTTTTGCATCTGTGTACGGGTCCCTACTTTGTTAACTAGGGGGGTAAAACTTTCGCACCCTACTTTCTATTGTTTTATAGGATTTCAAAGTTTAATGCATACACACAGTTGCAGAGATCAACGCCTGCTTTTGACGAGTATGTGTGTGTGTGTGTGTGTGTGTGTGTGTGTGTGTGTGCGCGTGTGTGTGTTGCAGGATATCGGGCAGATGTTTGTCACCGTAGGGATGTGTGAGCAGGCAGTAAGCGCGTACCTCAGGTGTAACCGGCCCAAAGCAGCAGTGGACGCCTGTGTGCACCTGAACCAGGTAACACACACACACACACACACACATTAACAGCTGATTAAAGTCGTACACTGCTTAGCAGGTGTTTAATTCAGCAACTCTATATGCACGAAACAATAGAAAGAAGGGTGCAAAAGTTTTAGCCCCCTACCTCTCAGGCATTATGAGATGACTCGCAAACGCAGGCACTACAATTAAAACGCTAAATTGTCGTTAAGGATGAACACGTATGCACGTTGAGGAAACACTAACGTACACGCAAACTCGCAGCTAGTTACAACGCTGTGTGATTTTCACCCGCAGCACCCCCCACCACCCCCCCACCCCACCCCTCCGTTTTTTTCTGACGCAGTGGTATCTTCCTTCCTGCTCCTCCCAGCTTTGGCACTGATTGGCACTGTGGCTTAATAACACACTCCTTTATTCAGTGAGCGCTGATTACAGAGCGGTCAGAGGGTGTTCGTTAACTCTGACAGTAGTGCAGCTGCAAATCGCATGCTGATATGTTATCGTTTCTATAGTAACGGCTCATTCACGGGGACTTGTACGGCGGATGCTCAACTTGAAAGGGTTTTAAAAAAAAAAAAAAATCGTTGACATTGTGAAGGAGATGTAAGGAGATGTTTATTTACCGTTTATTTGTGGAAGGAGTCTCCAGTGTCAGAGGTAAAGCTGTAACTGTACAGTAACTCTAACAGCACGACACACACGCAGCAGATCACTAAGATATACTCGTGTGTGTGTGTGTGTGTGTGTGTGGGTGGGTGTGTGTGTGTGTGGGTGTTTCAGTGGAACAAAGCTGTAGAACTGGCTAAAGACCACAACATGAAGGAGATCGGCCCTCTGATGTCCAAATACGCCTCTCACCTGCTGGAGAAGAAGAAGACTCTGGAGGCAGTGGAGCTCTACAGGAAGGCTCATCACTTCCTGGACGCCGCCAAGCTCATGTTCAAGGTGTGTGTGTGTGTGTGTGTGTGTGTGTGAGAGAGAGAAGGAGAGAGAGAGAGCTGCTCTTCCATCCAAACAATTCACAAAACTGCTAAATGTTTGTGAAAATGCGAAGAGTTGTTCTTTTACACCTGCCGTTCTCACTCAGGGTTTTCTCATGCACAAATTTAAAAGAGATGCAGAGAAACCTCATTAGTGAGTGCAGGGGACCAGTGTGTGAGAACATGAGGAACTGAACAACAACAACATCGTCAGTTCATTTTAATCTGGAAAAACACAGCCTTCAGATGCAGTGGGCCGTAACTATTTAATTAGAAAAGCTATTCATCATAGTAAATAGAAAATGTTCTCTTTCTTTCTGTTGCGTCATTGTCGGTGAAAGCCTGCTCACAGCGCGTTCCTAAATATTAGAGTGAATTAAAACTGAAAGGAAAAACGCTCGTCTCTCGGCTCAGATCGCAGAGGACGAGGCGAAGAAGCGGACGAGGCCGCTGAGGGTGAAGAAGCTGTACGTGCTCGCCGCCCTGCTGGTGGAAAATTACCACAATCAGGTCAAACACTCTCAGCAAAGCAGAGCCAAGGGCAAGAAATCCCAGGTAATGCTAACCTTTCAGCTTTCTCCTCTTACTTTTCTAATTTTCTCTGACCGGAGTGCAGCTTTATATTAACGCGCTCGTTCTGATACGTTATCGTTTCTATAGCAACAGCTCATTCACAGGGGATGCTCCAGACAAACGCGATTAAATAGTTGATGTGGTGAAGTTTATTATTCATCTGTGGAAGGAGTCTCCAGTGTCACAGCGCTTTGTAGCAGCTGTAACTTTTAACTTCCGACGTCTTCAGGACAGAGGAGTTTCCCAGAAGGTAGCATGACAAGCTTTTAAATTAAAAGAGAGAATAAAGAGAGGCCAGTGAGGGAGCGGTTCTTTACAGCTGCTATAACGTAAGTGAGAACAAGAAGATTAAACTATATCATAACTATAAACGGATAAAACGTATGTCTTTTTTTTTCATAATTAAAAATTGTAATCGCCGACACGTTGCTGTTGTATAAGAGGAGTAGAACACTCTCAGGACACGGTGTTATAGGAAAATAAGAGCAACTCCGCCTCTTCGCAGCACACCGTCGTTGATTATTTTACCGTAACAGCATGACACACGGTGCTTTATGACGCAGAGCCAAGTCAATCTTTCAGTCAGTGATTAAACTTAACAGTGACGCGTTTCTGTCTCGGCTCCGTAGTAATTAGAGATAAAGAGGGTTATTTGTAGTCCAGATGATGAAAGCGTGTGTGTGTGTGTGTGTGTGTGTGTGTGTGTGTGTGTGTTCCTCAGGCCACCTCCGCTCTGGCTGGGCTGTTGGAAGAGGACGCCGCCTCCGCAGACAGTCACATCGTGGATAAAGCGTGGCGAGGAGCCGAGGCCTATCACTACTTCCTGCTGGCTCAGAGACAACTCTACAACGGCAACGTGGAGGCCTCGATGAACACGGGTAACACACCGTACACACCACACAGCACCTAAACATTACATTACTACTGTGTGTGTGTGTGTGTGTGTGCGTGTAAAGAATTGAACTCACCAGGTAACTCACCAGCACACTAAAAGGTGTCCATTGTATATCTAAGGACTCACAGTAACACAAACACAAACTACCTGTAGCGGTGAGGAGTGTGTGTCTGTGTGTGTCTGTGTGTGTGTGCGCATTTGCATGTGTGTGACGCAGCACGTGTGTAAGAGCGGCTCATATCTACGTCTGCATCGTGATTTTTCCACCAGATGTGCACATGTAGCGCATCATTGTGCGCCACAGGCACGTAGCATAACACACACACACACACACACACACACACACACACACACAGAGTGCTGCCATATGAGCGTATAGAGAATGGTGTTGTAAATGGAGCAGAAAGCACCATGTATTCGAGGGGAAAAAGCAAAAGCGGTCCGGTTCTGTGGAAAGTTTGTTGAGGGAAAAAAAAAAAACGTTTCAAAGAAATTTTAACTCTAAAGTTATGATTATTTTTTTACTCTAAATTGGATTAAATAATTATTTTCTTTAATATGGTTTCTGATCAGATGTCGTATCCGCTTTAAGACAGTATCTACCTCTCTTTCTCCGTCGTCTCCACCCTCCAGCCCTCCACCTGCGTGATTACGAGGACATCATCCCCGCCGTGGAGATCTACTCGCTCCTGGCCGTGTGTTCCTCGGCTCACCGCGCCTTCGCCACCTGCTCGCGCGCCTTCATCAAGCTGGAGTCTCTGGAGAGCCTGAGCGCTGAGCAGAGGCAGCTGTACGAGGAGCTCGCGCTGCAGATCTTCACCAAACATCCGCCTAAAGACAACCGCAAGAGCCAGCTGGACAGCACAGACGACAGGTCTGTCTCTCTCACACACACACACACACACACACACACACACTTCCTCAAGGAACAAAACATTAGAGCCTCCAGTTTAGCAGTGCAGAAATACTTTGTCCCTGGTATGATAGCAGCACTGACAGTAATATTCTCTCTGTGTCTCTCTCTGTGTCTCTCTCTGTGTCTCTCTGTGTGTCTCTCTGTGTCTCTGTCTCTCTCTCTCTCTCTCTCTCTCTCTCTCTCTGTGTCTCAGCGCGGAGGGAAAGCTGCCCACGTGTATCGTGACAGGCCGGAGTATCTCTGATTATCAGTTCTGGATGTGTGGTGTGTGTAAACACTGTGCTCACGAGCAGGACATCACCAACTACAGCTACTGCCCCCTCTGTCACTCCCCACTCACCTGATACTGTCTGTCTCTCTCTCTCTCTCTCTGATTATACCTGTCTCTCTCTCTCTCTCTGATTATACCTGTCTCTCTTATTCTCTCTCTGATTATACCTGTCTCTCTCTCTCTCTTTCTCTGATTATACCTGTCTCTCTCTCTCTCTCTCTTAAACTCTGTCTGATTATACCTGTCTCTCTTTGTGTCTCTCTATCTGTCTCTCTCTCTCTTATTCTCTGTCTGATTATACCTGTCTCTCTCTTATTCTGTCTGATTATACCTGTCTCTCTCTCTCTTATTCTCTTTCTCTCTGATTATACCTATCTCTCTCTCTCTTATTCTCTTTCTCTCTGATTATACCTGTCTCTCTCTGTCTCTTTCTCTCTCTCTCTCTCTTATTCTGTCTGATTATACCTGTCTCTCTCTCTCTTATTCTCTTTCTCTTTGATTATACCTGTCTCTCTTTGTGTCTCTCTCTATCTGTCTCTCTCTCTCTTATTCTCTGTCTGATTATACCTGTCTCTCTCTGTCTCTTTCTCTCTCTCTCTCTCTCTTATTCTGTCTGATTATACCTGTCTCTCTCTGTCTCTTTCTCTCTCTCTCTCTCTCTCTCTCTCTCTCTCTGATTATACCTGTCTCTGTCTCTCTCTCTCTCTCTCTCTCTCTCTTATTCTCTGTCTGATTATACCTGTCTCCCTCTGTCTCTTTCTCTCTCTCTCTCTCTCTCTCTCTCTCTGATTATACTCATCTCTCTCTATCTGTCTCTCTCTCTATTATTCTCTCTCTGATTCTACCTGTCTCTCTCTATGTCTCTCACTCTCTATCTGTCTCTCTTTCTCCTATTCTCCCCCTGTTTATACCTGTCTCTCTCTCTACTTGTCTCTTACTCTCTCTCTCTGATTGTACCTGTGTCTCTCTCCTATTCTGTCTCTGATTATACCTGCTTCTCTCTCTCTCCCCCCCCTTCTCTCTCTCTCTTATTCTCTGTCTGATTATACCTGTCTCTCTCTATCTGCCTCTCTCTCTCTCTCTCCACCCCGTCTCTCTCTCTGTCTCCCCTCCACAGTGAAATGTATTCCTCAGTTGATGAACCCTGTTGATGTTTCATGCAGAAGACAATCAGCCTGGTTATTAACAGCTTTATAGCATTAATCATTCCATGAATTCGGTTTTACACCAGAACGGACGCAGCACGCTCCACGCCGCTGACGTCCCCCATGCGTTCTTTTCATTTCTGTGCTTTTTTTTTTTTTTTTTTTTTTTGCGCAGAATTATTAAAAACAGCGTACAAATACCACACTGTTCCATCAGATTATAAACGTATAAACATTACCATTATATCCGATCACATCACAAAGTCCTGTTCTTAGCTAGAAATCACGGCAGAAATGGAACACGTGACAAAAACTTTTGATGTTTGTGTGATTATTATTAACTGAGAATACAGAGAATAACATTCTCATTATAGACTTGTGGGAAATTTGTTGTTGCTCAGCGTGAGATTCTTTGTCGTCTCACTAAACCACAAGCACAATGACTTTATGCATTTTTCTATTTAACCTTTTTTTTTTTTTAATCATTTATATTATATCCTGTTCGATGTTATACATTTACAGAACTTTTTATACTTTTCCAGAATAAACTCTGATGTACAGATTTTCTTTAGCGTTTTAAAGTACGCTTAAAGTGCACACCTTCCCTTTCAACTCAGAGGTACTCAGTCAGCTTCCTGCATCTGCACTGCAGCTATGAAGCTAACGGAGTTAACAGGAAAGAAAAGCTTACAGTCTTTAGATTTGCATCATGCAAAGTGCTACTGGTTAAAGACGCAAATGCCAGACAACCAAACATGTCTATAATATAAAGGGAAAGACAACAATTGTGTTTTTTCTTCTTGATTATTTCTATTCATCAACTATATCAGTTATATCCAAAGAATAAAATTATCCAAGTGACTCATAATAAATATTAAAGTGGTTAAAATGTATTTTTTGATGGGTTTTATATGAAAAGCCACGTTTCAGTGTTTCTGCACGTTAGAAGAACAACACTGCCCTCGTGTGGAGGAAATGACCAGGTGCGTGTCGAAATATTCAGAATTAATTGTTCTGTTTCAGCATAAATGTCTCATTTACTGTTAAATCGGCTTACTACTTTAATCTAATAATGATGGGAGGTTTAGGTGTCATGATTCTGCAAGGTTGCTATTTTAGTTAATTCATTAATTTGTTTGTTTGTTTGTTTGTTTGTTAAACCTTGAAGTGTGCCCTCATTACTATAACCTTTACACTCAATATTCCAGGAATAACAAATAATTTAACTTCACCCTAAATATATCAAATCATGTGTTTGTTTTTTTTTTTATATTAAATCCTTTGGACAGAAATTAATTAAAATACACAATTTGTCACGATCTGTATAAATAGACATCACGCCAGTGGTGTTGCAACGTTTTCCTAACTAACATGGAGCCAAACATCACATGGGAGAATAGTGTTAACGTCAACCGCGCGACAAACGAGTGTTCCTGTGTCATAAAATATAAGAGCCAATCATGTGCCAGTATGCAAATTCAGGCCACATGAGGACGCGTTGTGTCTGGATGCAGATGTTCTCTAATTTGCGTAATAGTACAATCTGGATTTCATGATGAGGATAAACGTGTCGGCGTGTTTTCTTTCGCTCTAATGATTTTTGTGAAACATAAATATCTATAACAGAAAACACAGGTTTCAGTTGTGCAATATTCATAATACTGGTATTTCTCTATGCAAACAACACATTTATTTTAATAGAAGCTACCTGTGTTTAAAGGATGTGAACACAGTGAAGAAATAAACCTGCCAAGTGACTGAACCCTGTGACTACAGCGACCTCTAGCGGCCAAATCAAGCTCGAGCTAAATGAAATTACAGATCATCTTTAGGAGAGATATAAAGTGGTTTGTCTGCTTTTCTTCAACTGATCCCAACTCACAGACTGCACATCCAGACAAAAAGGTACTAAACAGTACTTTTCCCTGTCACTGGAGGGGTACTGAAAGCTGCAAGTTTGGAAATGGAAAGCTTTAATCTGCAAAGTGTGCCTTCAACTGACACTACAGATACACTCTACAGATACACTCTACAGATACACTCTACAGATACACTCTACAGATACACTCTACAGATACACTATACGGATACACTCTACAGATACTCTACAGATACACTCTACAGATACACTCTACGGATACACTCTACAGATACACTCTACAGATACACTCTACGGATACACTCTACAGATACACTCTACGGATACACTCTACGGATACACTCTACAGATACACTCTACAGATACACTCTACGGATACACTACAGATACACTCTACAGATACACTCTACGGATACACTACAGATACTCTACGGATACACTATACGGATACTCTACAGATACACTCTACGGATACACTACAGATACACTCTACGGATACACTACAGATACACTCTACAGATACACTCTACAGATACACTCTACGGATACACTCTACAGATACACTACAGATACACTCTACGGATACACTACAGATACACTATACAGATACACTCTACGGATACACTACAGATACTCTACGGATACACTATACGGATACTCTACAGATACACTCTACAGATAC
>CM075005.1:31117223-31128492 GCA_037576675.1 Pangasius sanitwongsei
GATACACTCTACGGATACACTATACGGATACACTCTACGGATACACTATACGGATACACTCTACGGATACACTCTACGGATACACTCTACGGATACACTATACGGATACACTACAGATACACTCTACGGATACACTATACGGATACACTATACGGATACACTCTACGGATACACTATACGGATACACTCTACGGATACACTATACGGATACACTCTACGGATACACTCTACGGATACACTCTACGGATACACTATACGGATACACTACAGATACACTCTACGGATACACTATACGGATACACTATACGGATACACTCTACGGATACACTATACGGATACACTCTACGGATACACTATACGGATACACTCTACGGATACACTCTACTATCAATGCACATTCCCAATGAGGGAATGTTATGGAAGGTTATGTTTATATATATTTTATATTAACACATCATTACAAGAATAACAAATCATGTAAAGTCACCGTAAATATTACAAAAGTTTTTGTTAATGTTTTTTTAAAATAATTCATTTTCTCCCCTCAGAAACTGTACAATAGATGTGTGTAACAGCTATAAATCTTCATAATCAATGAATCCATAAGCACATGAAAGAGTGATTTAGACATTAACCCCTGCTTTTTCCCTTTATCTTCTCAAATCTGCTTTTTTTTTTTTTTTAAATGCATACTTAATATTCCAAGAACAATTAATTTGAAGGCATCCTAAATATAACCAAACCAAAACATAAATTATTATTATTATTATTATTATTATTATTATTATTATTATTATTATTATTAAATGAAAGTGTTTTTTTGGGGCGGATGAATAGTGTGCAGGAGGTTTAATACTTTAGTTCAGTGCTATATTCAGCTTCTAATTTATAAATATTACTCAAAATCGTGTATTATAAATAAATCTTCAATTTATTTGTTTGTTTGTTTGTTTGTTTGTTTTGGGGATGGGACGAGTTTCTCTTCAGCCTAAAACACTTTATCAGGCTTTAAACCCGTGTTCTTTTCTTTTCTTTTCTTTTCACATTTTCAACATCTCCAAACCTCCTTGATTTTATTTTTAATCTATTTATTTATTTATTTATTTATTGGTCACAAGTGTCCCAAAGCGCGTTCCCGGCGAAGGCGACGCGAGTGAGCGCGCTCACGTGCTGCTGCTGATAGCGCTCGCGGAAGACGCGCATGCGCAGAACAACTCTGTGGCGGCTGCAGGACCAGAACATCTCAATATTAGTCTCTCTCTCTCTCTCTCTCTCTCTCTCTCTCACTCTCAATCTCTCTGTGTCCCTCTCTGCCTCTCTCTGTGAAAAGTCCCTGGATGGTGGAGATGGAGCAGGAGCTGGAGGAAGCTTTCAGGAAGGAACCCAGATGGACTGAGCTGAAGGTAAAACATTTCATTTGTTATTCATTTTTTATCCCATGAACCTGTTTTGAACTAAAAAAAATTCACAGCACGTCTTGATTTTTAAAAAAAATACAACCCAGGATTAGGATATTATAATGTTTTTTCTTTCTTTGTCACTGTCTAGCTCTTTTCCTCACACTTGATGCTTATCTGAAACTTATTACTTATTATTAGAAAAGAAAAATAAATCCACTCCCACCTGAGAGAGAAGGATGAGACCCTCAGGACAGATCAGGACACAATCAGAGACGCTCACAATGATGTGAAAAGCTTTCTGTTTGGCTTTCTCACAGAGGAATCGATATCCATTAGCGGTATTTGGTTTGTTGTGGTTTGATTTTTACAATGCAATCAGACACCAGGAACACAGGAAAAGTCGGATACAGCATCACCCTCAGCAGCGTGACACTCTGATTTTCACAAACTTCACCCCTGCACGCTTTTTTTTTTTTTTTCACACTTTAGACAGATGAAGTTGATTGTTGTGCTCTTTTTTTATGTGTTTGTTCTGTGATTTTGCTGCTCTGGAGCTCTACACTGCAATCAGATACTGAAGCAAAGCAAAAATAGAAAGAGCTCAGGATCAGATTAGTGCAACATGACACTCAGATTTTTTTCAAAGTTCAATTCAGGTCATATATTCTTACCACCAGACCCACATTAATACTGGGGTAATAATATTAATTATTATTTTTATTTCCAAAAAAAAAAAAAAACCCACCGTGGGAAGTTTAAGTTTAAGAGCTTCACAGGACTGTTCATGCTTCTACGCTTTAATTCCTCCCTCATAACAAACTACTATTATTGATATTAAACTTTATCATCATGTTTACCGTACGTGAGCTGTTTTTCCCCTCTTCCTCATTCAGTGTTGTTTATCATACACTCAGAAAAATGCTTCCTTAAAGCTTCTTTGAAAAGTGAGATCATGTGATAATGTTTTTAAAATGTATATATTTGCGTAAGTAAAATACAGACCTTTACGATTTGCGGTTTCTCAGTAACATGACAAGGTCCTTTTTCTTTCGTCCCCTGACCAGCTTCTGTCTTTTTCTCTCCCGTGAAGTTAATAAAAATGCAGCTCGTCACGTTACCGAGACACCGCAGAGAAGCGTAAACTCCTCTGTCCTGAAGATTTCAGAAAGTTACAGCTTCATTTCTGACTGTTACAAAGCGCTGACACTGGAGACTCCTTCCATAAACGTTTAATTGTTTAACGTCTCCGTTCTGCGTTTCTGCCAAGTCCCGCCTCCGGCGAGATGATCGGTTACTGGTTCTCACTCACAAATGCTGCACCGCTAATTAATATTAATATATTACCACTATTAATATATTATTAATGTTAATATTAGTTGCTCACAGTGATGACTTCCAGTGATTTTATGACATATTTGTGTAACACATGCTGCGTATTTTAGTAACAAAAAAAATCAGGAATTCAGTAAAAAACCCTGAGGTGAAGATACTCTGATACTGTGTTAAGTTCATTTCTTCTGGATGGTGCCTCAGTTCTATTTGACCTCAATCTCATTTGGTGTCTTTCTGACTTTGTGTCTCAGGTGATGGAGTCGTAGCTACGACCTGCATTCTGTCCCGCCCGGTTTTTCCGCCCCATCATGGTGTACGGGCAGATCCTGCACCGCCACGGCCCGGATGAGAACTTCCTCAACCTGAACGTGGGCGGCTTCAAGCAGAAAGTGTCTCGCTCGGTCCTCCAGTGCTTCCCACACACTCGTCTGGGCCGTTTGCTCCTCTGCAGCTCCGAGTCGGCCATATTGGAGCTGTGCGACGACTACAGCGCGACGGAGCATGAGTTCTACTTCGACCGCAACCCACGCTTCTTCCGCTACGTTCTGAACTTTTACCACACGGGGAAAATCCATCTGATGGAGGAGCTGTGTGTGTTCAGCTTCAGCCAGGAGCTCGAGTACTGGGGCATCAAGGAGCTTTATCTGGACTCGTGCTGCAGCAACAAGTTCCACGAGCAGAAAGAGGGAGAAAAGGACCACTGGGACCGGAATGAGGACGAGCAGCTTCACGAGAGCTTCGATTCCACCATGGAGGAGTTTTCTGAGCTGGAGAAGGACATGGAGAAGTTTGAAGGAACCTGGTGCTCGGAGAAACGGAAGCAGCTGTGGCTGAGGCTCGAGAATCCGGGACATTCGCTCACGGCTAAGATGCTAGCGGTGGTTTCTCTGAGCGTGGTTCTGATCAGCATCGCGGCCATGTGTGTTCACAGCATGCCCGAGTTCCACCAAGTGGACGCTAACGAAAGAGCCATGGAGGATCCGGTTCTAGCCGCGTTCGAGACCTTTTGCGTGCTCTGGTTCACGTTCGAGTTTGTGGTGCGCTTAGCGGTAGCGCCGTGCCTCCGTAAATTCGCCAGCAATGCTTTGAACATCATCGATTTTGTCTCAGTGGTACCGTTTTACGCCACGTTAGCACTGGAAAAAGCAGACGCTGAGGAAAGCGAGGAGCTGGAGAACGTGGGGAAGGTGGTGCAGATCCTGAGGCTCATGCGCGTCTTCAGGATACTGAAGTTAGCGCGTCACTCGGTGGGACTTCGATCTCTCGGAGCGACTTTACGTCACAGCTACCACGAGGTCGGCCTGCTCGTCCTCTTCCTCTCCGTCGGGATTTCCATCTTCTCTGTGCTCGTGTACTTCGCAGAGAGAGACGAGGACGAATCCGAGCTCCAGACGATACCCATCGGATGGTGGTGGGCCACGATTAGCATGACCACAGTCGGATACGGAGACACCTATCCCATCACGCTAGCTGGGAAGCTCATCGGGACGCTGTGCATCGTGTGCGGCCTCCTCGTGGTGGCGCTGCCCATCACCATCATCTTCAACAAGTTCTCTAAGTATTACGAGAGACAGAAAGCTCTGGTGGAGTCGGATCAGTACGGAGCCAACTTAAAAGTTCCGATTCCAGGGATTCCTATATTCAGCATGAACGATCTTTATGCTAACGGTAACGCGATTAACTCCATTTTGGACAGTTTGTCCACCAGAAGTAGCACAGGAAGTGAAAGAGATGATAAAGACAATCAGGACAATGAGACTGAAACTCATGTTGCTTCATGACTGTTGCTTTTTTATTTTTTATTAATTCATAGCAGTTACAAAAGAGAAGCAACACGCTAGTTAGCGTCATCACCCTGTGTTCACACTAGCAAAAGACCTCAGTCGTTTCCTACAAAAGTGTGAAACGAGCCAGAGATGAATGACAAGCGTCCCTCGGTCAACCAGTACGGAGCTTCCGTTGAATTTATGGAGCTAATTGCAAACTTCACTACGTGACATCCCCGCTAGCCTTAATTTGAATTCTTCAGCTTGACATAGCGTTTAGCTTAAAATATCAGTTTTATATATTCAATATTATATCAGTGCTGCTCAATCAGAACTAATCTGTGGGTAAACATGGGCGGAGGTAGCATAAAATATTGGATTTTAATATCACACAACAATATATTAGCAGCATTAATTAAACTATCAAGCTAATTACCAAACTAGAATTAGCTATCAAATAAATTAAGTAGCCAGCTATGATTTCTAGTTAATGATATGCAATTATTCTAAGAAATCTCAGATCTTCGAAGTGCACACTCTACAGGAAATCAGGGCGGGTTTTAGAGAGAAGCGTAGTTCTCACTGCAGATGTACAGACGTACAGACGTACATTCTAGTGAGCGATCACGTCTTGTCCTACGAGATTACGCTCAATAGGACTTGGCTGTAGCTACAGCAAAACGAAAGCGGAAGTCACAAACGCCGTTTTGGCTCCACGTCCAAGCGAAAATAACGTAGAAGATTAGCCAGGAGTCTAACAAGCTTCACTGTTGCTAAATCCAAAAAAGGTCAAAATGTGCCTTGTGTTTATCAGAACACTTTCCAAGCACATAGCTAAATAAACAATGCCCCACCCCCACCATTTAAACTGCGGTCACATTTTCATCTTGCGAATTTCTTCTCCGTGGTGCAGCAAAATCAGGTGATTACAGGCTGTCCTGCTGTGACAGTGAACACCTAACATTAGCCAACATGCTAGCTAGTTTCATAATAAACACAATGTTGACAAATCTTAGTTTGTTAGCTCATTAGTTAGCTCCTGCTTACCAACTGCGAAAAATACATATCTACTGTATGTCCAGGGTGTCCCGAAACGATAATTATAATCGGCTCCTCCACGTCGAGTCTTCCAGAAAGACATGACTCCACCCCTTCGTTCATTTCCTATCCAAGATTGGCGGTATCATGAACCCCGATGCAAGTCGTCGTTCCGAATGTAGCGAGCGCTGCTCGTTTTGTCGCTCATGTCATGTAGATTTACATGTACGTTTATTTTGATTTCAGTCCTGTCCCCTCCCGCTTCTTATCATTGGTTTATTATCCTAACGTGTTCACCTGTTTCGTGTTTCTGCTTTGATTAGACTATTTCTACGCTCGCGTTCCTTCGTCTCGTCGATAGTTATCGCGCTTTTCCAAGCCTCACTCTTCGTCAGTTTTTGTTGCCCTTCCTGTTTCCGGTTGTTGTTGTTCTTCAAACCCCTGCTTTGAACTTAAACACCACGCCGAGTTTGCGCACTTGCGTCCTGCCTTCATGAAGCACACGTTGCAGGCGGTTTCAAGAGGTTAAAGTTCAAACTGAAAGCGAAATCCGAGAAAGTGGATGCGAAATTAATCTGAACGTTTTGCCTGATTTTTTTTTTTTTTTTTTTGAAGGTCCAAAAGGTCAAAAAGCCAGAGAAGCCCACGAGAGAAACAGGCATGACTTCAGAGGCTTGTAATGTGAACGCAGGGTTTTATACACACTGGAACATTGGCTCACACTCTTCAGAGCGACTGTAGAGCACACACACACACACACACACAGAGTAGTGAGGGAATGTGTGGTGAAGCATTTGTATTTTCCGCTTCAGTTCTCAGGGCGAGAAAGGTGTTGATGCGCGTCCGTCTTCCCGCCTGTGAACGTTTTTAATGCGCACTTCGACATGACGTCCAATCCATCTGATCCGAACGGAATGACTCCTGAGATTCTCATCCTTCCAAATATGGGGAAACAGAAACATTAAGAAACTGTTTCACGGCACCTTCCTTAAATCTCCTCATTGGAAGTCTGGCTGGAACGAGCACACGCATATTTCAGACGATGAGAAGAACGAGGTGTGATGTATTCACGGGTTTGACAGAAGGAACTTTTGAAAAGCTGCTTAAATCATGACCTTGATCTTGGACTTTGGACCTGGTCCATCTATGCAAAACCACCGAGGTACAAATGAATATCTGATATGTGCTAATATAATATTAGTCCAAGACAACATGGTGGGAAATAAAAATGTTTATTATATCAAATGTGAGTTGTCCTGTTAATCATCCTGCACATTTGAAATGAAATAAAAATACGAAACATTTGATAAAACACTGCCAAATGAAGTGTTTCAGTGGGTGTGGCCTGATATTCTAATGAGAACACATGATCACTGGATCCACGAGGGTGGAGCTTAAGTTACACTTCGTCAACCAATCGTGAGACTTGTGACATCATTGCTAGCTTTTCTTCCTTTTTTTTTTTTTTAAATTTGATATAGTGTCAAACATCAGGATAAGTAAGGAATATTAGCTAAGCTAGCAACATAGCTAAATAATGCTAACTATTAAACTGCGTAGCTAAGACCCGGATTACACATTAGCTGCAGAAGGAAAAAGAAAAGCTAGCTGTGATGTCACTTGATCGTGTTTTCGATCGATGATGCGACTGTTAGTGATGCGAAGTGGGCGGGGTGAGCGATGTGACACAGTGTTTTTTTTTTTTTGTTTTTTTTTTAAACTTCATGATGTTTTTTAGTTTCACGTTCGCTCTGCTGCTACGAGCTACAAGTGTTTGATTTGCACAAAAACACAAAAGCTCTGGTTGCTATTTCCACGTAAAATAGGTGTCAAAATTCATAAAGAGCAAAATGTTGTTTCAATTCTGAACACACTAGCGACTTCTGTCTACAATTTTACTTTTCTGTCTGATTTGTAATTGAATCTATGACTTTATTACATTCTGTAACTAGCTTGTGTGGATATCACACTAGCCTGGTGCTAGCAGTGCAACCACGGCAACCGGCAGTAAACTAAAGTCCATCGATTTGAGCAGAATTAATAAGTATTAAAAGCTTGTGTTGTTTATACTCATGTTTTTTTTTTTCTCTCCACACATTTGATGTATTTTACAGGATTTACAGGATCACTTTTTTTTTCTAAAAGATCCCCACAAAAGCCTTGATTTGTTTCCGTGTGTTGATGTATTTCCTTTTGAAACAGGAAGTCAGAGTGACGGTGTGTTGAAGTGCTTGAACAACCAGCAGCGTTAAAGATACGCCACGCCTCCCCACCGAATCTAAATCTGAACTAGCTAAATATGGAAATTAGTGAACTTTATGAAGGTCTAGGGGGCGGAGCTAAATCAAACTGCACTGAGGAAAAAAATTCACTTGTCCAAGATGGCCGCCCATAACATTTTCGAGCATATGGTTATGAGACAAAGTTTGTTTAAAATTTACAAAACATGTTATGTAGTTTCATGTTTCATAGCAAACGTTAATTTTGCAAATTGCGTATTTTCATTTCTGCTCCTTTAAGGGCGGCTACGAAAATAAAACACCGTTTGCGGAGGCTGTTTTGTCTAAAGCAAACATCAGACTGATTAGAAACGAGGCCCCGCGATGTGATTATGGCTGTAAAAACGTATAATACGGCTCCAGGAGGAGAAACACGAGCCGTCCACCATTAAACTAATGCACTCAGGCCTGATTTCATTCCCTCCCCCTGTTCTGATGGTGGGATGGAGGGATGGAAGGATGGAGGGAGGGCTATTAGTGGATGAAGATGAGTCTGAATGTCACAAACTGCCATCAGGCTCGAGACGGAGGCGCACAGGCGGACGCGTGGCTTCAAACTCGATGGATGTGTGTACGTCGACGCCCATAAATCAGACATCCACTTCGCTTTTATTGCAGCGAGTTGAAAGTCTCATTAGTTCTGTTTAACGAAGGCAAAAAAAATCAGTGCTGCGTTTACCGTTTTTAACCCTGATTCATTAGTTAATTTTGGAGAAAACTCAGTGTGTGTGTGTGTGTGTGTGTGTGTGTGTGTGTGTGTGTGGTGATGTTCGATGTTCCTCATAAGCATTCTTCCCACTCTCCTCCCTTCTCTCACTCTGTCCACTCATCTTTTCCCGCAGAGATCGATTTTGCGTCGTGCTCTGGTGTTAAGGATGCTGAGGTACACCGACACACACACACACACACACACACTTTAATAAATAGGCAAACCAATTACACTCAGAAAAACACAATATCAACAACACTATTTCACACGGAAGCTGAGGTAAATCTAGATCTAAAAAGATATTTATATGATAAAGACACCTCATAATCTACTGAACTTCATTTCATTTAAGCCTGGCTTTAATATTAATTATTCGATTAATAACAAAATTTTAGTTTTTACACCAAACAAACGCAAATCAACAAGTTTTATATCACACGCAAGGAGAACTAGCATGGCCTATACTGCGAAAAATGATGACTTAGCATGTTTTACACTGTAAAGGTGGAGAATCAGCATATTTTCCAGCATAAACAATGAGAGTTAGCATGGTTTAAACAATGAATGAATATGTTTCACACTGTAACTAAAAGCATTAGCATATTTCACAGCATGAACAACAAGAAATAGCATGTTTTACATGTACACAAAAAGTACCAAAGTAGATGTTTAGGGTGTTGTTTGCTCTAAAAATGGTGAATTAGCATGATTTACAGCATAAACAAGGAGAACTAGCATCATCTATACTATGAAAAATCATGACTTAGCATGGTTTACACTGTGAAAAGAATGGATTATTATGTTTTATACAGTGAAAGTGGAGTTTTAGCATGTTGTATGCTGTAAAATTGGTGAATTAGCATGTTTATACTACGAAAAGTGGCAAATTAGCATGTTTTACACTGTAAAAGTGGATCATTATCATATTTTATAGTCTGAACGGGGAGAATTAGCATGGTTTACAGAGCGTATACAGAAAAGACTCTCGTTTTACATCGTGAAACCATGAACTGGCGTGTTTTAATACGTGAAGAGAGAGAAGGTTAGCTTGTAAATAGGCAAACTAGCATGCTTTACGATATAAGCAATGAGAATTAGCATGGTTTATACCGTAAGGAAAACAATATTAGCATGTTCTACACAGTGGAGACAATTATATTTCAATATTTCAAGCATGGAGAGACAGAGAGAGGATTAGCATGATCTACAAAGTAGAAAAAAAAGATGAGTTAGCATGTTTTACAGAGAAAAATGGGAGCATTAGCATATTTTACAGCACAAACATGGAGAATCAGCATTCCGTATACAGAAATTATTAGTTTTATACTGTGAAAATGTGGATTAGCATGCTTTACTAAATGAAAAGTGAGGATTAGCATGTTCTGTGCAGTAAAGAAAGACGAATTAGCATGGTTAATACTGTGAATGGTGAATATTAGCATATGGCATAAAGAGTAAAATTTTTGAAGGTTAAGGAAAATCACAGCAAGTGCGACCAATTTATTATTATTTTTTTAATGGATGAAGATGCTAATCAACTACACTGTTATGTCGGATCTAAAATGGTGACAGTGTTAGTGTTTCTGGGACGGTTACTGATTTTATCCTTCTGAAACACACACACACACACACACATCGTGTCAATCCCATCTCACACGTGGGAAATTGGCTAGCGTCTCCCGTCGCTAGCTGAGAATGGAGTGTCGAGGATGTGACAGGAGTCACGAGCAGATAAATGTAGAAGTTTGTATTGTTTCTTTTTTTTTTTTTAAGTCTGTTTTCCTCAAAACTTTCACTCCAGTAAAGCAAAACATCTGAGAAAGATGTCGGTGTTAAAGCTGACGTATGCTAGCCGTGCGTTAAGGCTAATCCATGCTGCTCCATTAGGCTAAACTGGAGACAGAAGAATTAATATTTTGTGACAAATTACTGCTTCCTCTACGATTTCCTGCCTCAGAATCCTTCCTAAGTCGGTGCGTGCGAATCAGACCGATGACGTCATCACTCCTTATGGTCATGTGACAGTTATACGTATATATTTACCTCAGCGTTGTGTCTGGAAAAGTGGCTTATTCCTTTTATAAGTAAAGTCCCTAACTAGCACACTGTATATAAAAAAAAGTACAGTTTCAGACGTATTAACGCTCTTTAACACCAGAAAGACGCCTTAAATTATCGATGTTCTTGAACATGTAGAATAAGAATCAGAACTCGGTTGTATAATTCTAATTAACCTTCACGTTATTACCTGAAAAGACGGGTTTTTTTGAGGTTCATTACCCCGGACGTTAACTACACGCGGGTTAATCGCTGATGTGATTACGCTAAATATATTTTTTACGAGGAACGAATAATAATCCGCGAACGAGCCAGCGAGCGAACGTGTTTGGGTTTAACGAGGTGTGAAAGTGACATTACACCTCATCACTGCCGGAATAAAAGAACAGCGCTTACAGAACAGTTCGTTTTTTAAACCCTGTCCCAGAACTAGCTTTCCGTCAGGCAAAGTGATGAATTAGCACTGTAAACATGACGGATTAGCGTACTGTGCGTCCTAAACACGATGGATTAGCACTGTAAACATGAGGGATTAGCGTACTGTGCGTCCTAAACACGATGGATTAGCACTGTAAACATGAGGGATTAGCGTACTGTGCGTCCTAAACACGATGGATTAGCACTGTAAACATGAGGGATTAGCGTACTGTGCGTCCTAAACACGATGGATTAGCACTGTAAACATGA
>CM075005.1:31159194-31161694 GCA_037576675.1 Pangasius sanitwongsei
GCGAAGGATCGTCACATTAAATACTGACTCTGTTTCATTTATTACTGTTTACTGCTCTTTATAGTGTTTTTTTAAAATGTAGAAACATTTAATTTCATTATTTTTGAAGGCGTCTTTGCGCTACAGCGTTTCTTTGCACATGCCTAAGACTTTTGCACAGAACTGTATATAAATAAAAAGCTATATTTTATCATAAAAATCTTCTTTTTAAATGGTTAAATGTGGACCACTTTTTGTCACTTTATGTTTTTCTCCCCTCCATAGCCACATGTGGTACTTGAATTATAATTAATTATAATAATGCTATAATAATTATGATATTTAAAAAAAAAATACATTCTCTTTCTCAGTCTTTCTTAAAACCTCTTCATTTTTTTTTTCACAAAGGTTTCATTTTATTCAGGTGTAAATTATTTATTTCTCTTTCCTTTTTCCTTCTTTTTATGAACATAAACACATTGTTTTGCCTCTGCATGTTCCCTTCATACACACTTTAAACTGTGAAGTAACATTACACAGGATGCGAATTCAGTGTTATGACGTTAGAAATCTGTGAAATATGATTCATCTGACGTCTGTGTTTAAGCGTAAAACAGCGTAAAACAGCGTAAGCAGCGGCACACACTCCTTTTCAAGAAGCAGCAAATATGAACGTAACCAAAACACTACTCATGTGATGTTGAAATCTTCTTGTGGTTAGGGCTGAATTGCAAAATCTACCTCAGTACATAATTAATTAACCCCATCGCCCCCCCCCCCCCCCCACACACACACACCCATTTCCAGCTTTTAACTCTCAGTCACAGACTTGCTGATGTCATTGCTTAGCTCAAGCTCAAAAATGAAACAAACAGAAGACAAACAGCTGGATTAAAAAAGAGACAGATGAATCCAAATCCAGCTATTAACAATAAATAAATCTCACATTCAATAATAAATGATGCCTTGTGGCTCAGAGCTTCCAGCTGCCTGGCTGCTTAACACGACACACACACACACACACTTATAGTTTTGGAGTTTTGAGGCTTTTTGTTTGTGAGGACCTGTGACTGACTGATAAACTCTGATTACTGTAGCTAATTCATGCTACGCTACACCTAAACCTCACCCTGATCTTCACCTCCAGAAGGAAATCTTTCAGCTTTTTTTTTTTTTTTAAGTACTTGTGTTGTATAGACCCTTTTGGTGTTTGTAAACAAAGCGAGATACGCACACAACCTGGTTGCGAAAAGACCCGAGTATCCTAGCAAACTGACGCTACTTGGTTATAATTTGACCGAAGAATCGATCAGGAATTTTATTTAGGACTTGGATGGACGTTAGCTAAAATGTTATCCACTTATTATTATGGATTAGCGCTAAAATGCTAAACTAACACTTTCAAATGGTGTAAATCGTAACGGCGTTTGGCATCCTGTCAGCGGCTAAATGATGCTAAGCGATGACCGGACATAAATATACACACACACACACACATCTCCTGTGAAGAAACCGAAGGTGTACAAGTCTCTTGATGCTAACAACTTTGGGCACGTTCAAGACGTAACGTCTTACGATTACAACGTCGAGGACGTTGTCATGGCACTGAAAGCCGAGGTGCGGCCCAAACAGATTAGCTCCATAAACTCATATGTTAGCTAAACAAAGTTAGCTAGCTAAACGTGTCCGTTATAGGCAACTCCTCAGTAAGAACATGACCTAGCTGCTTAGCGTTAGCTCGCTAGTTTCTTGATGTATATTTTAGGTGAGCTACATAGGTTTGTTAAGGCAATATAAATTAGACATGGTAGTTAACTAGCAAGCTAAGCCTGTTAAATTCTTAGTTAGCAAGAGAACGTGATAGTTGGCTACATAGCTGCGAATACAGAGATCGGGTTTATTTTGTTCACGTTTTTTAAAATTTGCATAAAAACGCTGGATGGAAAACCCCACACTGATTCGACTGATTCGCTGCACGACAGAGAAGAATCTCTGTCATGCCTGAAACGATTCACTGAATCAAAGAGCGCAGACTGGGTTCAGCACACACGCACGCACACACACACGATTGTAAGCACGATTTCTATAATTTACAGATGTTACGAAGTCTTTACGATGCAGTTGAGAGCAAATGTGAAGACCGTCAACAGCAGCTGGCCAAAAGCAACGACTCAGCGAACGATTCTGATTCGTTTTCCTCAGTGACTCATTTAAAAACACTGAATCGTTTGTGAATGAATCATATCATGGCAATGACACTAAGCATCGACCCTTAAAATTTTGACTTCTAACACTAACCAAAGACAGAAGTTTAAAAACACTCACACACACACACACAGAGTTCTGCGTGTCTCTGAGTTCTGTCCTGGGACAGACAGGGTGTGTGTTAGCTGCGTTTTGTTTCCGTAGCTGGTTCATTTTAGCGATGTGGGCAAACATCAACTCTACACAGAACATCGATTCATCATCATCATCATCATCATCGTCATCATGGACGCCAACTTAGATCAGTGTGTGTGTG
>CM075005.1:31164194-31189628 GCA_037576675.1 Pangasius sanitwongsei
ACAGCCAGGAAAAAAAAAAAATCAGTTCCTTTAAGAACCAATGCAGGTTTTTTTTTTTTTTAAGAACCTAAGAATCTTCTCCACAAACATCTTTCCACATTTATGATTTATAATTTGAATTTTTTTTTTTTAGTTCTTTGTTGCACCAACAAACAAAAAGATCGGTCCATCTACAGGTTCTTGAGGAAATCACTAAAATGGTTCTCTTTTTTTAGGTGAATCACACTGATGGAGCAGAACACATTCATTAACATTATACAGATATTTAATATTCACTCTTAGAAAATCTAGAACCGTTAAAGGTTCTTCGGTTGTCCCTCTGGTGGAACTCTAAAAGGTTCCATATCAGAAAGGGATCCTTTAATTTGGAGGCTGAGAACGCTTAATAATCCAAAGACCCCTTGAAGAACCAAAAAGAGACGAGAGACGAAGAAGAAAAAAGAGATGGGACACAAAGAAGGGAGAAAAGAAGAGTGGGTACAGAATGACAGTGAAGGAAAAAAGGAAAAAAAAGAAGGATACAGAAAGAAAGAAAAAGTTTCTCTATCAGAAAGGGTTTCACAGAGAACCTTTAATTATTTAATGAACCCTTAATGAACCTTTTTTTTTTCCAAGAGTGGAACAAGAGCGACATGTAAATGTTAAACTCCTGACAGGTTCTAGATATTCAGAAGAAAATAGTATGAGCAATAATTTGGGGGTTTGTTCCTCACACTTGATCAGGAAGGTGACCAAGAACCCAACAAACTTCAGAAGACCCCTGCAGAGATGGGAGAACCTGCTGGAAGGAGAAGGACGACCTTCTCAGAAATACTCCGTTAATCAGGCAGCGTGGCTAGACGGAAGCCACCATTAATGATAGGTGAAACATGGTGGTGGCAGCATCATGTTATGGGAGTGCTTCTCAGCTGCAGAGACGAGGAGACTGGTCACGACTGGCCATAAGTTCCACCTTTAAGCACCACAACGACCCAAAGCCTACAACTGTAATTATTGGTTCTTCCCTTTGAATCCTTAAAGGTTCTGTGTAGAACCCTACAACAGAGTGTTTTCTTATCAGAAGCAAAGAACACTTCATTATCCAGTAAACCCTTAAAGAACCCTCAAAGCAACTCCTCTTGCACACTCTTACGTTCTGCAAGTCTACGCTGAGGGTTCACGCAAGGGTGAAATAAGGGTTCTACAAGAAACCTTTAACCTTTGTGTTACTTCACAGGGTTCTGAATGAAGTTTTTTTCACTTGAAGTGAAGTTTAATTTTATGCAAATTAGACGATCACCAATAGGAGTGAGGGATGGAGGGATGGAGGGATGTTCCCCAACCATGCACCCTGTCAAACTTCATCCAGGTCCTTTTTGTTCCACGTACGTGAAAAGGTTTTCACCTCATCATGACAACGTGAAATTGATGAACTTGACGATGACGATTCGGTTAAGCATCCGAGCTCAAATCACTCACGTGGCTAGCTAACAGTATCGCACCCAAAAATAATGTTTCATAAGTAAATATACAAGCAGACTTGGGATTTTTTTTTTGTGGTGTAATATGTTTTATATGTAAAACAGATTTCTAAAAATAAACGTCTCTCTGAGTGGATCAGTAGCAGGAGCTTGAATTTGATTTCTTTGATACGGAAAAGTTTCCAGCACGGCCGCTGATCTCTGATTCGCTCCGATTCGTCTCGGGGGTGACGTTGATTATTTTTGAAGTAATTCAGACGTTAAAGAAAAAGGGAAAGGTTTCAGTTTGGGGCTCGTTCACACCATCGACATTCCAGAGTGACGTGTGAGAAAACCCAGCGGCGAACACAATCAACGTTGCTACGTGCCACAAAAAAAAAAAAAATCCCCCCCTGCTGGAAATGATCAAGTGTAGCGCTCTGCCGCTCGTTTCCCAGACCTCCGAAAAAAAACAAGTTATCGTTCCTTTTAAGCTTTTCATCACTCTGCTTAATTACGGCACGTCACACTCCATTCCCCCAAACTCCGACACGGGTTTGATGTGTCTCTGCTTCGTGTCCCCTCGACAGAACGGACCTTCGGGACGTTTCACGCGTTCAAGTGCTAAAACACACTTTGACCCCTCGTGTCACACCACTGAGAGAAGTGTGTATGTGTGTGTGTGTGTGTGTGGGGTGAGAAGAAATGCCTTCGAGAGATGAAGTGAGTGAGCTGGAATGATGAGAGAGGCTTTACAAAACGCAGACGCTTCAATAAATCTGAGACGGAGGAAAGATCTAATGCGGGACGGGATTAGCCGCGGCGTCACGTTTCTAATTGTTAGCTCCTAAATCTGTACGGAAGGAGTGAAATGTTTAAGTTGTAAACTTTTAAGCGGGAAATTTATAAAGTATCTGTGAGACGTGGGGACGGAGGGACTGTTGGTTCAGCCAAAAGTGAAATGTACCTTACGCTACTTCGAAACGATGTGTAGTTTGCGGAGTTAGTTTCGCTAGCAATTAACGGCTAAATCACCACGCCCCTCGAGAAGTTACTTAGCGTCTCGTACACACTTGCTGATGTGCTTTCTGACTCTGTATGACACACTGCTCTCTATAAATATGGATCTAATTAGCATCAGACCCAGGAAGGAGGCGTGGCCTAGAGACGAGGGCGGAGTTATGCATTCGAAACGATTCGGATGATAATATAGGACGTCAAAAACTTTCTCGACTAAAAGAGGAAGTGGCGAGGCAATACCAATTCTGGATTCTGATTGGTCAGAAGGGGTTGATTAATTTTCTATAACAGCGACAAACTACTTGCCGTGAGTGTGTGATGATTTAGACATGAAGTCTGCATGATGCTAAACTGGTAGCCATGAGCCTCCATTACTCGTTAGCCACGTTAGACTTGTAGCTGTAGTAAAAACATACTAACGGAACGAACTCGAGACATCAAACAAGTCTTGACTACATTTGAGGAAAAAAGCAGAAAAAGACCTCGGTAATTATTTTTACATTCGTAACATTCGTAATGTGTTCCTCTTCTGGAATGTGGTTGATTGGCAGCACTAATTAAAACACACACCGTCGCCGTGTCATCGAAATTCATCTAACTGTCCACCATCGCTAACAGACCGAACACTTCTCCTCCACACAACTGTCTGAAAACTTCAAACACACTCCAGTCAAACTCGGATTTTGTTCAGAAGCGATGTTTAAAAATGTTACTTTAACTCCAAGCAGGTCTACGGAGAGAGTTTGAACTCTCGGGCTCGAGAGCGTGTTGGATTAAACTGCTGATAAATACTCGCTGCTGCTCCAGGAATCTGTCATCGGAGCGCTTTAAGTGCGATGTGCGACCTGCTTGAGCAGCTCTCGAGTTATCAGCCTGAATTTGGCAACGCTGCCTTTTCATACTTTGGAAAATCTACATGTTTCCCATGAAGAGGTTTGCACTTAAACAATCATTTCCATGTGTGAGCGCCGTGCAATACTGAGCGATAGCAAATCGAGAAGCCAAAAAAAAAAAAAAGAGCTGGTCGTGTCTGTTTTCAGGAGCAAAGTGTTTCTGTAAACCGTGAGAAATAATCACTGTGTCAAAAGACAGACCTCGAGTTCAAGGTGATCAATCAGGGCGTGCCCCAAACGCTGGTGTGTGCTACAGGCATCTTTATTAGAGCGAAATAAACTTCCATGGCCTTGATGTATTATCTCATGACCTCAATGAGTTATCTTGTAGCCACAGAATATAATCTCATGACCTCAATGAGTTATCTTGTAGCCACAGAATATTATCTCATGACCTTAATGAGTTATCTTGTGGCCACAGAATATAATCTCATGGCCTCAATGAGTTATCTTGTAGCCACAGAATATTATCTCATGACCTTAATGAGTTATCTTGTGGCCACAGAATATAATCTCATGACCTCAATGAGTTATCTTGTAGCCACAGAATATAATCTCATGACCTCAATGAGTTATCTTGTGGCCACAGAATATTATCTCATGACCTCAATGAGTTATCTTGTAGCCACAGAATATAATCTCATGACCTCAATGAGTTATCTTGTAGCCACAGAATATTATCTCATGACCTCAATGAGTTATCTTGTGGCCAAAAAATATTATCTTATGACCACAATAAATTATCTTGTAGCCACAATCTTTTATCTCTTGGTCTCAATGTATTATCTCATGGCCTCTATATTTTATCTCATAGCTCAAAATATCATCTCATCATGGCCTCAGTAAGTTATCTTGTGGCTTCAATATATTATTTTGCTGCCTGAAATTTTATCTCTTGGCCTCTGTATATTCTTTTGTGGTCTTCTTTGCCTCAACATTTTATCTCAGGCCTCAGTGTAATAATAATCTCATGGCTTCGATATTTTAACTTAAGGGCTCAATATTTTATCTCGTGGCATCTATACGTATATTATCTTTTGGATTTAATACTTTGTCTCACTCCCTCAATTTTTTATCTTGTGGCATTGACGTATCATCTTGTAGCCTTGATATTTTATCTCATGGCTTCAGTTTTTTATCCTGTGACTGCTATATATTATCTCGTGTCCTCAATATTTTATCTTGTGACTGCTATATGTTATCTTATGCACTTGATATATAATCTTATTGCCTTGATGTATTATCTTGTGGCCTTGATAGTTAACTTGTGCCTTCGATATATATCATGTTGTTCTCTCAACATTTTATCTTGTGGCCTCGAAATATTATCTCATGGCCTTGATGTATTATTTCATGGCTCAATAAATTGCCTCGTGGCCACACTATATTATCTCATGACCTCAATATTTATCTTGTAGCCACAATATTTCATCACTTAGCCTCGATATATCATCTTATGGCCTTAATGTATTACGTCATGGCTTTGATATTTTATCTCATGGCCTCTAGATATCATCTTGTGGCTTCTATATATTAGTAATATACTGTATTATCTTGTGGCTTTGTTATTTTATCTCATGGCCTTTCTATTTCATCTTGTGGCCTGAGAATATTAATTTGTGGCCTCAATGTATTATCTCATGGCTTCAATATTTTATCTCGTGGCTTTGATATATTATTTTGTGACCTCAATATTATCTTGTGGCCTCTATATATTATCTCATGGCCTCAGTATAGTCACTGATGCCCACATTATTAAAAAAATGAGCACCGTATCACCACAAAATAATATAAAATATTCCACAAGTTTCGTTTATCTGCATGAAACAGTTTCAGAAATTCTCCAAATTCTCTCCAGGTGATAAATTGAGTCTAATTATCATGGGGAACGCAGAGAAATGGCAATACGTTGCTTTGGAAATGCGCTAAATATACAATTTATAAATCTACCAATGAGCTCGATTCATTCATGTGACATTGTGGAGGATTATAAAAATTCAAACGCACAGTTTTAGCAAATCAGGATGTCTTTAACTGCACAATGTTTTTATCCTTTAATAGACTGTAGTGTCATGTTTGCAGACATCTCAAACGAAACGACAAACAAAGGGATCGAAACTGTTTCTGAAGCTTTTAATATCATTATAATTACGACCTGAAAGGACGTGGATGTGCTACGGTTAGCTCAGGAGCTCGCACACACCGGGAGGAATCGTGTGTATTTACCCATAATGCAACACAAGCGCTGAGAAACGACTGCGGTTTACCGAATATAAAACTCAAACCATTGTGTAAATGAATAGACAGCATTAATAACGTTTGTTTGTTGGTTCTTGGCGTCTGTCCTGCTGTTATAAATATCCATCAGCTCGCTCTCTCTCACTCGTGTGTGTAATCAGCGTCTCGCTTTCGAACTTTCTCAACGCGCAATTAACGCCATTAAAGCGCTCGCCATTGCTGCAGTTTCCCTCCTTGTGAAAACAAACAGCCTCGAGCGGGCGAGCGTTCAAGACCTCCGTCCGTCTCAGAGCTCTCCGACACGTGTGCTGGAAAAGGAAATCGCTTTTTTTTTTTTTTTTTTTTTTTAATATAAAATTCATTTCTTCGGTGTGAGGCGGCGAAAACGAATGCGAGAGAGAGCGAAAGAGAGAGACGATAATCTCCATTTAACACACAGAGAAAACATTCCACAGTAATTAGCGCGCGTGTTTTTATGAGTTTTTGTGTATAAAGTACATTATTGACCGTCGTCTCGGGCCATTAAGCTGTTCGGTGACCTCGGTTCGTTAATAATGACGTTTAGGTTACAGACGAGTAATCAGTCTCAGAGGAGTAATAATAATAAATAAAATGAGAAACTCGTCAGCTATGATTTATCACACGGATAAATGAACGCTTGCGCCTTCTTTTTTAAAAAAAAAAAAACTTCTTGTACTCTTTCTAACAAAAAAAGTCACATATTAGCATAACGCGGAAGCTAGCAAGTAAACATGTTCATGTTATATTAGCATACTAGCAAAGATTAGCTAGGCAAAATGGCAGCTAGGCTAATCTTCATCTATGGACTTTTTCTCTTTCTTCTTGGATTGCTCAGGTTACTACGCAGTTATATTTAGCCAAATAGCTAAAGATTTCCGTGTGTGTGTGTGTGTGTGTGTGTGTGTGTGGAGAGGTTTAGCAGCGTGATCAACGTGAACCTGTACAGTTTATTTATAATCCTGAGCACAGACAGTAATAACACTCTCATAAAGCAAAGTAATAATACACTCATAAAACGTCACTCTGTCTCCACACAGCACATTTCATTTCCAGAAAAACAATACGGCATTGTGTCATCACTCCATCATTTCATTTCTTCGCAATAATTCACTCTTTTTTGCGCTTTTTCAAAAGGTGTTCATGCAGAAAATAGAAATATTTTAATTTACAGTTTTTTTGTCCTGGAACAAAAATCAATCCTCTAACGATGATGAATGTAATACTGTAATATTTTCTCTTTTTCCCGGCACATTCGCTTGATTTACGAAGGAAGGATTTTCACATTAATAAAACAAACTAAACAAAAAACCCGTTCGGGTAACGTCAGCTGTTTTGTAATTCACCTAAAGCAATTAATCATTTTTATTAATATTTTATACACTCTATCAGCTGAAGAGACATTTTTGGCAATCAAACAAAAACAAGGCAGCCTTAGTGCATCAGTCGTTATTGTAATTAATCCTTTTAAATATTTGAATAGATTTTTTCTCTGTTTTTTTTTTTTTTGCTGTAAATTTCTGCTGCATTGTTATGATTTAGGAAAGAAGAACATTTTAAACATGTTCTGGCAAAAAATAAACGAATAAAAGAAATCTAAAACAGCCTGAGTAATGTGGACTGCTTGGCAAAAAAAATCATCTAATGCAATTAATTAATTGTTTTTAATATTTTTATACATGTTTATTTCTCTTCCTTAATGTAGGGGAAGAATGTTTTTTGGCGCTTTTCCATACTGTACTGAGGGAGAACTGTTGCTTTATTTTTATTTATTATTTGTTTATTTTCAGAGACACTATAATGAAAGCGTAAACCTGGATTTGTGGTTATGACGACATGAAGCCTGATTGTGATTTCTGTTCTACGTCGTGATGCCCACCATCACCTCGCTGATGTCCCACAGTTTTTTAGCCACGTCCTCGTCCGTGGCTTTAGGGAGCAGCTTCTGCTCCTGGCAGTCGGCGAAACATTTCCCCTGAACCCCTTCCACGTCCGGAGAGCAGGCGAGATACACCGCGGTCCTCGCTCCCTCCTCGGGCGATCTGAGCAGCGCCCACGAGGCCAGGCTGACCAGCGGTCTGACCAGCAGGGGGACGTGAACGTGGCGTCCCAGGTTGGTCCTGACGATGCCGGGCGTGAGAGCGTTGACCGTCACGCCCGTGTCCTCGAGACGCCGACCGAGCTCCAGCGTGAACAGCAGGTTGGCCAGCTTGCTGCGGCTGTACGCCGACGCCCCGTCGTAGCCGCGCTCGCTGTTCAGGTCGTCGAAGTTGATCTCGCCTCGTTTGTAGAGTTTGGAGGAGACGACGACGACGCGGCTGGGCGCCGAGCGCTTCAGCAGGTCCAGGAGCAGGTGCGTGAGGAGGAAGTGGCCGAGGTGGTTGACGCCGAACTGCATCTCGAAGCCGTCCTCGGTTCTAGAGTACGGACACTGGTAGACCCCGGCGTTGTTGATCAGCGCGTCAAGTCTCGGCTCCTCCTGGAACAAAAACACTTTCGTTTCAGCGCTTTACGTTTGTGAACTTTTTACAAAGTGCAGATCTGTATCGGCATATTGCGCGTAGAACCCTCTCTGATACGGAAACACGGGTTCTACGTTCAAATGCATAACCGCTTTCCATGCAGCATCTTTTCCTTCAGATCTTAATAAAGCATTTCTACTTGGAACCCTTTCTGATAGAGGAACCTTACATTTAAACCTCTTTCATGGGTTTCCCCAGAGAGACAATCCAAAGAACGTCTCAGGGTTCTAGATTTAACCTGTGTTTCTAAGAGTGCACTCTTTTAGAGGGGGGAAAAAGGGTTAAATAATCTAGAACCTTTTGTTAAACCTTTAATGGTGTCCTCAGACAGATATGCCAAAAAAGAAAACCAAAACCCAGGGTTCTAGATTTCAACAGAAGGACAATCCAAAGAACGTCTTAGGGTTCTAGATTGGACCTCCAGCACTATAACACTGTTCTGGTGAGAAATGTACATGCATCTCGGTTTAATATGCAAATTAAATATTAAGTTTAATAGGTTAATATGTAGATTACGCAGGTGAGTGTGTGAGCAGGTGAGTGTGAGAGCAGGTGAGTGGGAGTGCAGGTGAGTGGGAGTGCAGGTGAGTGGGAGTGTGTGAGCAGGTGAGTGTGTGAGCAGGTGAATGTGTGAGGTGACACGGGTGTGCTGGAGCAGGTGAGCAGGTGAGTGTGTGAGCAGGTGAGTGTGAGTGTGTGAGCAGGTGAGTGTGTGAGCAGGTGAGTGTGTGAGGTGACACGGGTGTGCTGGAGCAGGGGGTGTTTGTTATGGAGGTGACCTTGTTGATCTGCTCGCAGAAGCTGCGCACGGAGCTCACACACGCCAGGTCCAGCAGTCTGACCAGCAGCTCTCCGCGCCCGGTGTCGGTGTCGGTACCGGCGCCGGCCTGCTGCCGGATCTCCCGCGCCGCGCTCTCGCCTCTCTCCCGGCTCCTGCACGCCATGATGACCCGCGCCTCCCGCCGCAGCAGCTCCGCCGCCGTCGCCTTCCCGATGCCGCTGTTCGCCCCGGTCACGATCACCGTCTTACCGCGCATCATCTCTCTCCCGGAGTCAACACAACGGCACGGCAGCGTGACTCACCCCTACGTCATCAGTGTTGCCGGAAGTAGTTCCTCAGCCGGAGGAAGGAACGAGAGTAAACACTTGTTGGCGTTAATCTTCGTACCTTGGATTGCTCTGTGTGGTGTCATTACATTTCTAAAATATATTACAATTATCACAAATAAATACATTTCATTAAATTTCATTTTGTAGTCGGTTTTCTTGAACTCCACATCAATGCGGAAGTCCTCTGGACCAATCAGAGTCAGCCGTATCATCCGGGTATTCTTACTGTAAAATTTCCGCGAGGGTTTAAAATTTTTTTTTTTAAAATTATTTCTGTTTATTATATGCATAATTATGGTGATCATTATATTAAATGAAACATAGAAATATGTATCAAATATATTTATATATAAATATAGAAAGATATCTATTTTACTTGTTAAATCACAAAACATCACTAACATTTCTATCAGAAGATGCTGTGACGTCACCAGCTCCAATGATCAGCCCTACTGCACTGGATGTTATTAATTAATAATTAATTAGTGGATGGATATTATGTAAATATGTAATTAATTAAATGGGAAATGTAAATTATTATTTATTTGTGTATCTAATTAATCATATTAGGTTGTGCAGAAATACTCAACAAAACATTTACAAGCAGCACAAACTTATTATGTGGTCGATATTTGTCTATTGATTGATTTTTGGTAATATTTCTCAGTAAACCTTTGTTCATTCGTTTCTTGTAAACTCTTTCAAATGAAGATAGAGATGGTTCAAATCTTTATCTTGAACAAATACAGATTCTTTGATTTGGACTCTGACTTCACAAATAGACAATGAAAGCCAATTAAATATATTTCATGGTTTAAAAAATGTCTTTTCATGTTCGTATTAATGATTAAACTGAATGCATGAGAAGTTTCCTTTGACTTGACACTAATGTGGTGCAGTATGACATGCAGCGTTGTCTGCTAATTTGATCACGTGACTGAAGCTGGTCTAATTAACTCCATAATCTTTGCTTAATTGAAGTGAATCGGTTTGTAACAGTGCAGGAAAAAAAAAATCAGAATGGATTTGAATCATAAGCATTCAAACATTAAAGTGAGAGGAAAGAGACAGAGTTAAACAGAGCAAAGAGGAGATAAATGAGCTTCAGATGAGTGAGTAAGCTGATTATTTGCTCATGGCCGCTGCGTCACTCTTATAAACTGCTATTATTTGTGTGTGTGAATGACTTGTTGCTTGTTTTGTGCTTAGCTGTGATGGTGCTGGATGTAAACAGCATTACAGGGCCCAGGTCACTGACTGTTAATGGGAAATTAAAGATGTGTAAAGGTGTGTGAGTATGCACATGCAAATACTTCATTTGCATATGCATGAGCAGACCCCAAATATATCAGAGTCAGAATCGCCTTTATAGCCAGGTTCCGTGGGTTTACATGTACAAGGAATAAGAAGAATATTAATAAGGTAAACACTCCATAAGTATATGGAGTTACACATAATAAGGTATACACTCCAATGTACAATTTGTACAGGTACACATGTTACTTTAGTTAAAAACGCATCTGATATTGTAGTTAAATCCATGAAAATGCAAGACCGAGCCTTTCCTTTGATTTTTATTTTATCATTTTTATTTTTTGAGCAACAAATGTGTTTGAATGGGTCTAAAGGCAGGTAGGAACTAAAGTTGTGAGTAGAGGTTTCCGGGGACGGCGGACATGAGGATGAGATCGGTGCTTCGCTGTTCTTTATGTTTTTTTTGTTTGTTTGTTTTTATTGTGATTTTTTTTTTCACTAGAGGCAAACATGAAATCTGTCTGCAACTGAAACACAAATGGCTTAAATAAATCTTAGTTGTCTTATAAGGCGGCGCTTTGATCTTTTGTAACGGCAGCGTTACGTCACCACGTTGCTAGGTTACAGACATGAGCTAACGGTCGCTAATCGTAAAAATTCAGTTAGTCTCAACGGAATAAAATATTATTATGGACAACAAAACATACTTTCTGTGATTACACCATATATTCATCTTCAGAAATAAAATTTCAAGTGGAAAACAATTACAGATAATTTTTTTTTTTTCGCCGAAAACTGCTCTCTACTCAGTGGTTTGCCGCCATTTTGTTACAGGCGGGCTGGCGCACAGGATTATGGGATATGTAGAACAGCCAGAATACATGCACAGAGCTTCCTGATACTATGTTATGTAAGGAATAAACCACTGTGTGTGGTGCTGTTATAGCAAAATAATCAACGACAGGATGATGTGATGCAGCGGACTCACTGTTACCATCCTGAAGTTCATTACTTTCCTCTAACATCACACCCTGAAGTGCTTTATTTCTCTTATACCACAGCAGTTTAACGGCGCAACTGAATAACGGCGCACCATACTTTTTTAAAAATATTTTTTTGTGATTGTGATTCTACTGCAAAAAGTTGTGCAAGTCCCTGTGAATGAGCGGTTACTATAGAAACGATAAGGTATTAGAGACGTGCGCATTAATGTATATGAACCTGTGATTTGCAGCTGCACTACAGTCAGAGCTGCTGTTATGGAAAATTAATCAACACCTTCTGACCAATTACAATCCAGATTCCAGCACTATGGTAAAATGTTTGTATACAGCTCTCTTACTGTTTCCTCTTTTATTTCATATTTGCTGCTGGACTGTGATGATGTGGTTAAACGTGAACGCTGACGACGCGATTCAGTGTGAGCGCTGACGACGGCTGACGACGTGGTTCGGTGTGAACGCCGACGACGTGGTTCGGTGTGAACGCCGACGACGTGGTTCGGTGTGAACGCCGACGACGTGGTTCGGTGTGAACGCTGACGACGTGGTTCGGTGTGAACGCTGACGACGTGGTTCGGTGTGAACGCTGACGACTGCTGACGTGGTTCAGTGTGAACGCTGACGACTGCTGACGTGGTTCAGTGTGAACGCTGACGACTGACGACGTGGTTCAGTGTGAACGCTGACGACTGCTGACATGGTTCAGTGTGAACGCTGACGACTGCTGACGTGGTTCAGTGTGACCGCTGCTGACGTGGTTCAGTGTGACCGCTGCTGACGTGGTTCAGTGTGACCGCTGCTGACGTGGTTCAGTGTGAACGCTGACGACGTGGATCAGTGTGACCGCTGACGACGTGGTTCAGTGTGACCGCTGACGACGTGGATCAGTGTGACCGCTGATGACAGCCGACGTGTTTCAGTGTGATCGGTGACGATGTGGTTCAGTGTGACCGCTGACGACGTGGATCAGTGTGACCGCTGACGACGTGGTTCAGTGTGAACGCTGCCGACGTGGTTCAGTGTGACCGCTGACGACGTGGTTCAGTGTGACCGCTGACGACGTGGTTCAGTGTGACCGCTGACGACGTGGTTCAGTGTGACCGCTGATGACTGCCGACGTGGTTCAGTGTGAACGCTGACGACTGACGACGTGGTTCAGTGTGAACGCTGACGACGTGGTTCAGTGTGACCGCTGACGACTGCCGACGTGGTTCAGTGTGAACGCTGACGACTGCCGACGTGGTTCAGTGTGAACGCTGACGACGTGGTTCAGTGTGAACGCTGATGATGCAGTTAAATGTGACGTGGTTCAGTGTGAAGGGTGATGCTGTGGTTCAATGTGAACGCTGACGATGTGGTTCAGTGTGATGGGTGATGATGTGGTTAAATGTGATGGCCTGCTGTGTTAACTGCTCCACCTGAACACACTGAACACGCAGCCGCCCCTTTAATGAGTTACAGAAACCTTGTGTGTGGAAAAACCAGTGTGAAATAATGATCTCTGAACCTCGGCCTTCAGCTTATTTGTTCTCTCTGCATGGTGTCACCTCATCCAGACCGCAGCTGTACAGCCTTTCAGGACCGTTCATTCATTTTCTCCCTCGTGCTCGGATCCTTTATTAAGAACGTTCTCTTCTGGCTTTCGTTTTAGTTACACACACCTTGTAGTGAAAATAAAGGGAGCTTTTTACCGGCCAAGTGAAACATATCCGGAGTTTTTTTTTTCCTGGTACTCGAGGCATTTCTGGCTCGTGTTGGAGCTGCAGTGATGTGTACTGCAGTGTACGTGTGTATGCGTGTGTTCATGTATTTATGTGGACCACATCCTGTTAACACACCACCCTCATAAGGGGCGAAGGAGGCCATAGATCTTACTGCCTAATAGAAAAATGGTTTGAAAAAAAAAGGTGGGTGTGGCTTTTGGTATACACTTTTGTTTTTGCACATTGTGTGTTCATTAATGCGTTTATGTTAGCAAGCAACAAGTCGATAATAACTGGAAAGTCAGTAATAACCGGATCTAACGTGGGCGTGGCCTGTCTATGGTTTTTTTTCGAAATTTCAATAAGAAATGGTAGTAGCCAAAATGTGTACAGTGTACAGCGCTAAACTTTGTTAAATGGGAAATAAATTTTGAGGGGAACTGAAGAATTGTCGGGGATGTTGGACAGCCATGCCATAGGACTGTTCGGAATAGTTTACTAGCGCACCTTTATCATGTCATAACTAATTTGCATGAAGTTAAAAAAAAAAAAAGTGTGTGTTCATGTCATGTTGGAAATAGATCTAAACAATACGACAATATAATATTGATAGTGTATTGAATTACGTTTTCAGATGTATCACAGGTATTGTCGGTCCTTTGAGAATAATTACAGTATCTGATTGGTGGGCTTTTAAGATTGTAACTGTAACAGATTCTGAAGCTTATAGCTAGAAAAGTGCACAAAAGATATCAGGCGCTCAAGATACGAGGCTGAGATTAGTGGCTATCGAATCTAACTACCAAGCTACTCCTCTGATTAGCTATTTATGTTTCACTAACAGCCTGTGACGTTAGCTAGCTTATTTAACAGCTAGCTAACTAGGTTTAAAAAACATTTACCTGTTGTGACCTTCACACGACCTTTGTGTGAGGAATGTTGGTAACCACGTGAGTGATTTCAGCCAATGGAACTAAATCTATGACATTGTGCATGTGTGTGTATGTGTGTGTGTGTGTGTGTGTTTGTGAAACAATTCCATAATGGGAGTGACCTTCAAATGCCAACGGGAAAACACCATCTGTGTAACATCTAACACGTAAAGAGAACAAGATTGTGTTACATTATTATATGCATGTGTGTGTGTGTGTGTGTAATCATCACTCAAATGTGTGAAAAATGTTCATGGCATCACCTCAATGGAAATTTAACCTCCATTCCTCACAGTTCTCACCTCGTTTCGCTGAGACTCTGAGAAATTAAGCCACACACACACACACACACACACACACACACACACACACTTGGGGATCTCGACCATGAGAATGGGGGTGGATTTCTGTCATCAGCGCTGACTCTCGCAGTAACACCCTCGTTTGTTTTACTTGCGGCTGAGAAGAGGGCTGAAAAATGGTGGCTTATATTGGACTCATGATGGCCGTGAGAGATGTTTGTTTTTTCAGACGCAAGCTGGTTAAGAGTGAACAGAAGTGTGTGTGTGTGTGTGTGTGTCTTGCACACTTAAATGCTAAGAGCCTGCTATAGATTAGATATCAGCTGCAGCGTTCTTGTGGTCCTCTGTGTGTTAAGTGTTATTTCCTCAGTTATCAAGACCTAAAACAAATCGTAATAACATTAATATTCAATGCCGGTCTGTCCCGATTGGCCGAAAGCATCCGAGTAACGATCTGTTCGTTCTTTTGTATTGGTTGGCACACGTTGTGCCTTTTGGTAGTTCTGAAGAGGTCTGAGGTCACGTCACTTCTCAGCTTTGACCCCCTCTGAACTGGATTAGCAGTGACAGCTCATTTTACTTGTTAGCCATTAGCTCGCGGGAGAGCCGCCAGAACCGCTACCTCGGTTTGTTATTTATTTATAATACATTACAGAAGGCCAAATTCCAGCCTTCGTCACGTTCAGGAATCCGTCGCTGCTCCGTTTCTGCTGCACCTGGTCCTGATCTCATTGGGAGAAACTATAAGTCGCCTTTTCACCATCTCCTTAAAAAAATCTTTAATGATTTTTTTCTCACCCTCGACCAAACGAGTCTCATTTTCCTTCAACACCAATTTTAACCACAGGTTCCAGCATCGAGGAGGTCTTCTCGTTTTCTACTCGCCCTGCGTGTCGCTTGATGGCTTTTTGCGGTGTTTTCCGCTCATTTTTTCCAGACTGCTACGTCTCATTTTCATTAAACACAAATCTCAACCGAAAGAAACAAGCAGCGGAGTTTCACCTCGTCGTGTCCAGGAAGTCGGTCACACTTTCTTCTGGCCTTGAGGTCTTATTCACGGGAAAAAAAAAAAAAAAAATCACAACAAAATCTCCTGACAAGTGGCACCAAGGGTTCCTCCTAGCTAAGAGGTTCTTCCCAAAAATCTGTTCACAAGACTACAGAGGGAAACTTTTACTGAAGAATCAGAAGAATAATCACAGATATGAAAATTGAATCATTTCACTGAGTCGAGTTTGTTCAGTTAAATGATTCATTCACTGATTCGTTCAGTGAAAAGGGTTCTTCTGCTTCTTCAGTTGGTTCTGGTTCTTGTTCTTGCTCTAAACCGGTTCATCATTCTGATGATCCTTCCTGTTCTCCTTACTGTGGTTCTTGGTCTTGTTTTTGAAAGCGTTCTTGCTTTAGAACTGGCCATCGTTCTGGTTTTAGTTTAGATTATTTGTTCATGCTCTTGCTCTAGATCTGGCTGTCATTATGATCCTGGTTCTACTGTTGATGATGTTTATGGTTCTTCTTATTCACCATCTTGCTTAAGTTTTTGGTTCTGGTTCTGGTTCTTGCTCTATTTTGGGTTTAGTTTCAATTCTGATTCTTAGCATTCCTGTTCTCCTTACTGTGTTTCTAGTTCTTTCTTGCTCGAGAGCTAGCCATCATTCTGATTTTGGTTTTAGTTCTGGTTCTCATTCTTGCTATACACCTAGCTGTTATTCCGGGTTTGGTTCTAGTTTTGATGTTGGTTCTAGTTCTTTTTCTTATTTTCTCTCTTACTTTGGTTTGCTCCTGGCTCTGGCTTTAGATCTGGATGTTATTGCTTTGGTTCTTGTTGATGATGATGGCTCTAGTTCTTTTTATTTTTCTGCTCCTTGCTTTAGCTTTGGCCATCTTTCTGGTGTTGGTTCTGGTTCTCCAGGTGCTCCAGTTCTCCTTAGCGTCATTCTGGTTTTCACTTCGGATGTCTTTTTTAGGTGTGGTTTCTGGTTTTTGCGCTAGATCTGTCCATCGTTATGGTCTCGGTTCTAGTTTTTGATTAGCACGGTGAATTTCTTGTCAGTAGGCTCTCAGATCTCATTTGAAAGTGTAACTCATTTTTATGGTTTCTTCTAGAAAGTTCTCAGATTGTCAGCCAGACTTGAGCCAATGGAATTTTATTTTCATTTCACACAAATATAAAAGACGTGCAGCGGCGTTCCGGGTTCATCGCGTTCGTGATCGGATCTCATTGGGATTTTTTTTCCTTTTTTCATCGTTTTCCCTTCACAATGTTATGTCACGTTAATTTTAACACGAATTCTGGCGTGCAGGTTTTTTAATCGCTCACATTCCCGTGATCCACTTTTCCCGAGGAAACGACAGAAATAGTTTTACAGCGCTGAGGCGAATATAAGTCACGTTTAGGTCGGCTAATGGATGGTGCGGTTGACAGAAGCGGTTGCAGCGTGTCAAGGACCTCGGTTATGATTAATGGCTAGTCATAACTGAGGGATGAAGAGCGCTAGCAATATGCTAGCAATGTGTGTCTTATTTCTCTGTTGTTTCAGGAAAAGTGGCATCATGGGAATTTTTTTCCCAGAGAGTTCCGTGTCATTTCTGCCATCGAGCTTCAGATTCAATAAAGCTCACGTTACAGTCGAGGTCGCTGAAAGAAGATCGAGCCGGAGCGGTGCTCGTCGTCACGGTTTCTTTACAGAATAAACTCTTCATTTCTGCGTAAAAAATAAAAGAGTCTTGTAATGTTGTGTAATAAATCATTATAACATTTAATAAACTTTTTTAAAAAAATCTTTGGATATTTACCCATGATTCTGTTGGAGGTTTTGGCAGAAACAAACTACTAACAGCAAAAAACAAACCAAAAAAATTTTCTAGAATGGTTCTGGTTCACTGGTTCTGGTTCTAGGTCTGGCAATCATTCTGGTTTTGTCTCTAGTTTTGATGTTGGTTCTGGTTCTATTCTTGTTCCTGTTCTTGCTCTAGAACTGTCTGTAATTCTGGTTTTCCTCCAGGTGAAGTTCTTGCTGTAGATCTGATGGTAATTCTGCTTTTTTGCTCTCGTTTTGATGATTTTTTAAAAATAATTCCTGTTCTGTTTCTTACTGTGATTCTGGTTCTTTCTATGGATCTCGTTTTTGCTCTAGATCTGGTTCCAGTTCTCGCTCTAGATCTGCATGTCATTGTGGTTTTGGTTCTAGGCTTTCGTTCTTGCTCTAAATGTGTTCATCACTCGTGTTTTGATTCTTGTTTTTTTTTTTGTTCTGGTTCTCACTGTTGCTAGTCATACTCTAGATCTTATCATTCCTTATCCATTTCTCCTACTGTGATTCCGGTTCTTGCATCGGATCTCCTGCTTGCTCTACAGCTGGTTTTGGTTTGGCTGTGGTTCTCATTTGGTTCTGATCTGGTTGTTATTATGGTTTGGTTCTATTTTCAATATGGTGGTTCTGGTTCTTTTTCTTATTCTCCTTCTGATTTCTGATTTTTAATTTGGTTCTTGCTCTAAATCCGGCAGTCATTCGGGGTTTGGCTCTGGTTTTGAAACTGGTTCTGGTCCTTATCCTCATTCCTGTTATCCTTATTAATGTGTCATTCTGGTTCTGGTTCTGGATCTTAATCTGGTCCACATTCTGATTCTAGATCTGGCTGTTATTAGGGTTTTGCTTTTAGTTCATGCACTGTTTCGTTCTTGTTCTAGATCCAGCAGTTGTTCTAGGTTTAATGTTGGTTCTGGTTCTCATTCTCACGTCTGTTATCTGTCTTGCTCTAGATCTCTCTCTCTCTCTCTCTCTCTCTCTCTCTCTTGCTCTAGAACTGGCTGTCATTCTTGTTTTGGTTCTGGTTCTTGCTCTAGAGCTGGTTATTATTTTGGTTTTGGTTCTGCTTCTTATCTTCATTTCTGTTTTCCTTACAGTGGTTCTGCTTTTTGCTTTGGATCTCATTCTTGCTCTAGAACTGACAGTCAGTTTTGGTTCTGGTTTTGTCTCGGGGTTTGATGTTGGTTCTGGTTCTCATTCTTGTTTCCATTTTCCTTCTAGCTCTAGCTTTACACGATGTGTATCCACGACTTTAGTAGACCTACAGTATATAACAGAATAAACCTGACACACTGACTTTAATTTTATACATGTAGTTTATTATAACTTCAGACTGGTGTGTGTGTGTGTGTGTGTGTGTGATTATTGCTGACCTCCTTTTAGTCCTCTGGCTAAAAGGTCGAGTGGATGGATCTGGTAGCTGAACAGCTTCTGTTGGCCCTTAAGGTCATAGCAGAAATGTGTGTGTGTGTGTGTGTGTGTGTGTGAGAGAGAGAGAGAGAAACCATAGAAGAAACCAGGCAAAGACCATCAGAACGGCTTCCTTTAATCAGAGCGCAGGAGTTGAGGTGGAGGTCAGGCCAGTTCTCTCTCACGTGTGTGTGTGTGTGTGTGTGTGTGTGTGTGTGAATGAACCACACACTCGTGCTAAAGTATCACGGTTCACCTCGCAGAACCTCATTCCTACTTCTAAAATCTGGGAGGTCTGTGCAATCTGGAAAAAAAGAGAAGGTCAAGCCAAGAGGAACTGTGTGTGTTTTACAAAAATGTGCGTTTTATTCTTTTTACCTTCAGATGGATCGAGTTACAAACGTGTGTGTGTGTGTGTGTTTGCGCACGCACCCCTCCTTTACTCTCTCGTTCATGGGAACGTTCACTAAAAATTCACAATCGACCTTAAAGCGAGCTAAAAATCATGTGAAGACCAAAACACAGTGCTCTGTACAATTAGTCACACACACACACACACACACACGCGCGCGCGCGCGCGCACACACACACACACACACATACACACACACACGGCCTGTTATGGATCAAAGTGATTGCAGTGTGTTTTGAGGTAAAGCAGTGTTACATCTCCATGTAGCTGCTGATCTTCACCGTGGAGCTGCTTTGGGCCGATAAAGACAGAATTTAGGGTTCTAAAGGCTGAAGGTGACAAACGGAACATACTGAGAACCCGTTCTACTTTGGGTTCTCATTCAGGTTTTTCACTTTTCACCTTAGTTTCATTCTCAGATTAATTTTGGTTCTGTTCTTCATTCTGGTTTTGGTTTTTTCGTTCTAAACCTCATTCTTATTCTGACCTTGGTTCTGTTTAAAGTTCTTAATCCTGTGTTGGTTCTGGTTTTTGCTTCAGATCTAGTCAGTTCCTTCAGTTTTGTTTTAGGCTCTGGTTCCCATTTTGGTTCTCCTGATTTCATTCCTTTCCATGTTCTTGTTCTCTTTGGTTCCTCATTTTGGTTTCAGGTTCTTGACCCAATTCTAGTTTTGAATCTGTTTTTTTGTTGTAATTGTTGGTTCTGTTTCATATTCTGGGTCTCATTTTGATTCATCTGTTTGTTCTGACTTTAAGGTTCTAGATTCTAGGCCCTCGTTCTGGTTTAGGTTTAAGCTTTCTGACTGTAGTTTTAGTTCTGGTTTTAATTTTGGTTCTAGTTTTTGTTTGTGTTCCCCCTCGTGTTTATTCAGGTTGTGGTTCTGTGTCATGTTCAGGTTCTTGCTCTAGGTTTGGCCCGTTATTCAGGTTTAAGTTCTTGATTTCCATTTTGGTTCTGGTTCTTGTTATAGTTCTCATTCCTGATCTGGTTCCTCTGCTTATGTTTTTGTTCTTGGTTCTGGTTGTGCTTGGGGTTTTGTTTTGACTCTGGCTTCAGTGTTGGTTCTGTCTCACGTGCTTGCTTTTTTTTTACTCCTTTGGCTTTTGTTCTTGCTGTGGTTTTGTTTCTGGTGGATTTCTGTAAACAGTGGGCTCTAGGTGGACGTGTTCACGTGTTCTTGGCCGTGTTTGAGAGTAAGTGAGATTACGTAGCAGTTTTATAGAACCTCATAGTATTTAGAGTGCTGTTTTACACGAGGCCTGCTGCTCTGCTCTGCTCTGAATGAGAGTGGCTTTGAGGCGGACGTAAGCTGAAAGGTTCTCTGTAGTGACTCACGGGAGAACCGAGTCCTCACTCTGAACTGTCTGAGTGTGGGTTTAAGTGCTGGGCGGAGCTGTGTTTTTATTTATTTATTTTTTTTAATAAAAAGAGTAGGATTGTTTTAATTCTTTCCTAAACTCGACTTCCCTTCATACAAAGCCCTTTGAGATGCATCTGGAATGAATATTGTTCCCCTGGACCGTACGGAACAGAGCTCTAGCTGTTGTTCTGGGGAGGAAACGTCGCCTAGAACAGTGATCTCAAAGTCAGCAAAGCCCATTAAGAGGAAATGACTTTATTCCCACGACGGTGTGGAACGTGAACATGTGGAATCGAGCATTCTTCTGTTTCTTTTTCTCCTTCTTCTCCTTCTTCTTCTTCACATGGACGTGTCCTTCACCGTCCTGAACGAAAACAGACCACGTGTTCTGTTGGTACGGTCCAACCGCAGAACCGACACTTGAGTTACATCAGTGGAGTGAGGAGAACGTACGATGCGAAGCTCCTCTTCATTATGATTTTATTCTTTTTTTTAAATAATCCTGCTCCTGATGGATTTTCACATCTCAATGTGCTTTTCCATTAGATTTTGTATTTTTTTAATAGAACTCTAACGGTTCCAGTTGGTTCTTATATTTTGGTGGCGTGAAGAACCTTAATGCGCTCGCTTAGCTGCTCATGTAGAACATTCACCAGAGTCTCAGCATTAGGTTCTGGTTCTGGTCTTCATTCTGCTGTTGGTTCCAGTTTGATTGTTGCCTTAGTTCTGGTTTTGCTTCTGTTCGACATTCTTGTCTTGGGTCCAGGTTTGGGTCTGGTTCTGGTTCTCATCTTCATCCAGATTTTGGCTCTGGTTTTGTTTATGGTTCTGTCTTGTTCAGGTCGACATTTTTTTGATCTGTTTTTGCTTTTCGTGGCCTGGGTTTAGTTTTAGTGCTCACTTTGATTCCGACTTTTGTACCTTCTTACTCAGTTTGACATTTTGTTTCTGAGTTTGGTTCTGGTTTTGTTTTATTGGTGTGATTTTTCGTTTTGGTTCTGGTTCTCTATTGCTCTGGTTCTCTGTCTTGTTCAGGATTTCATTTTTCTTCTGGTTTTGTTTCCTGAGCCTTTTTTCTAAGGTTCTTATTGCGTTCTGATTTTGGTTCTGGCTTAGTTTTTTGGGCCTGGATTTGGTTCTGGTGCTCACCTCAGTGAGGTTTTGGCTCTTTTATATTGTTTTATTCTGGTTCTCTTTTGTTCAGGTTGATGTTTGGTTCTGTTTTTTTTTTATATTGGGTTTGGAATTGGTTCTCACTTTTTGGTTCTGAATTTGACTTTTTTTTGTTCTGGTTCTCTGTCTTGTTCAGGTAGAAGATTTTGGTTCTGGATTTGTATTTTGGGCCTGTTTTTGGTTCTGATTCTCAGTCTTGTTCTGAATCTGACCCTCATTTTGGCTTTTGTTTTTTTGTTCTGGCTCTGGTTCTATATTTCTGGCGCTGGTTCTGGCTCTTGTTCCATCAACCGGTGCTCGGAAATCATTTTTAATCACAAGTTTATATGAGAACGTCTTTAGAGGTTAAATGAAACATGACGTCACAGTGGCGGAGTACGGCCACGAGTTAGTGTGTTTGAGTTAGCACACGTTGCTGGGGTAGTGCTGCAGAGGTCAAAGGTCATGTGAGTGCACAACTTTGAAGCCACATGAACTGGATTAGCAGTGACGGCTCATTTCACTTGTTAGTCATTAGCTCGCGGGAGAGCCGCCAGAACTGCTTTGTTATTTATTTATAATACGTTACAGAAGGCCAAATTCCAGCACTGATCATGTTTAGAAGTTCTCACATCTGATGTTCTGGTGCATCAGATCCCATCTCTTAAAATAGCGCCGTCTCGAATATTGATTTGGAAAGTCGCTACCTTGGTAGCAATTAGCATCGAGTTCCCGAGCAGGCTAAACATGCGTAAACACGCCGGAGTGCTCGCATGTGGCTGTTTGCTTTTACAAAGGAAGGAAAGAATGACAAGAGAAACAAATCCTCGAATCTTGGTTCTTGTGATTCATAAGTTCTCGGTTGCGGGGCGAGGTCGGGTATTTTAATCCCGGTATGTTTTGCACTTCACAGCTGTAAAACGTTACGAAAGCGCTCCGTGTTAATCGACGCCAGAAATCCACCGCATTGCTAATAGAAACTGTAAACTGACTAATCTCCCAGTTTATGTGTTCTAGAACGTACTCTCAGTGTTAGGCTCATTTCTGAATAAAAAATAAACGCAGACGAGGCGATCACGCAGGCCGACATCAGGGCTTCGTATTAACACTTTACCTCCAGGCATAAAGGTCTGTTCTAGGTGGTTCTCCTGTTCTGGAGGCAGCGTTCCAGGAACACAGGTACGGGAGCAAATCACGAGAACGAGCAGAACGCTGGAACTAAACAGAACAGCGAAGAACTCTGGAATTGAGCAGAGCACACCAGAGGAACGGACGTGTGGAGAATGCAAGAACAGGAACAGAGCGAAGCAGAACAGAGGAACACACAAACGGGGGCAGAGAAGAGCAAAGGAGCAGGAGCAGAACAGAGCAGAACACAGCAATAGAACAGAACAAAGCCGATCACAGGAACAGAGCAGATCATGGGAACTGGAACCAAACAGGACAGGGCAGAAGATGGGAGTGGAACAGGAACCAAACGGCACATGGGAAGGGGAAAAGGAACTGCGAAGAACATGGGAAGAAGAACACAACCCGAGTGGAACGCATGAACAGGAACTGAGAGGAACATGAGAAGGGGGAACAGGAACTGAGAGGAACCCTTGAAGGGGAAACAGGAACTGAGAAGAACATGGGCAGGGGAACAGGAACCTAGAAGAACGTGGGAAGGGGGAACAAGAACCAAAAGGAATGTGTGAAGGGGAACAGGAACTCAGAGGAACACTGGCCCCTACACACTGCATCATGGGAAGTCTGTACACTATAGGCTGCATTGTTTTAGACTGATTGCAGTGCATTGTGGGAATTCAGTGGCCTGCATGGCAAAAGTTCTTAAAGTAGTGCACTATGTAGTGAACAGGTGCAGTTTGTGTCCCAGAGAACCCACTCCCATAATTCTGTTCGCTGCACGAGAGAAACACTGAGCATTAGGACATTCTGGTCCACAGGATGCAAAACTGCAGTGTTTTTTTATTTATTCTGTACAGAAGAAGTGTACTTTGTGAGTTTGGTCACAGAGGGGCGACAAATCCTGTCATGAGTTTCAGAACGGGACAAACAGCGTCCCAGAGCGAGCAGAAAAGGTTCTTGAGAGGGATTTCTGCACAGGCATCCAGGAGAACCTGGTTCTCACGGTTCCTCATTCTCTGTTATTGAACACAGCATCAAGTCAACATTTAATTATTCTTTTAAAGAACAGTGAGTTTGTGGGTAAGGTTCTGTTCTCGGCACCGGAAGGTTGTGGGTTCCAGTCCCGAGAAGCTGCAGAGGAACAGAGCAGAACACGGGAACAGAATAAAAACGTCAGAATACAGGAACAAAACAAGGCAGAACCTGACTAGAACAGAACAGGAACATGAGTAGAACAGAAAAGAGCAGAACCCAGAGATAGGAACAGAACCAAACGGAGCAGGGACGGAGAACAGAACCCACCACAGGAATGGAGAGGAACAGAACCGATGGGAACAGAAGAACACTAACCATTATAAAACAGAATAGCACACGGGAACAGAACGGAGCAGAACACGGGAACAGAACGGAGCAGAACAGAGGAATAAGAACAGGACTAAACATGGACAGAACAGGGCAGAACACGAACAGAACAGGAGCGAGCAGAACATGGTGTGGGAACAGTAAAGAGTAAAACACAGGAACGGATCAGAACACAACAGAACACTGGAAGGAAACAGAACAGGTGTAGAACAGAACAAAGCAGAACATAGGAAGAGAAAAAAAAGCAGAACACAAGTATGGAGTGGAACAGAACAGGGACTGAGCAGAACCGAGCAGAACAGCGGCCCGTTTTATAACCTAAAATATCTGCACTGAAGTTTTCTTTCCTAATTTGTGTCTGAGGTAAATCAGCGCTGTCGCTCGGGCTGTCGTTTATTTGAATGGCTCCGCCCCTTACGCTACTTGGAAAGCGGAATTGCAGACCTACAAAAGGCACGCTGAATATTAAATAAAGATATGAACATGAAAAAGAGGGATAGTAATAAATAAAAGAAAGAAGGATCAATAAAATCAGGTGTGCAAAAGTGGCAGTGAATAATATATAAAACATCTGTATGCATAACTTAATAGTACACTTCATCTCACTGAGATCTCTCGTGTGTGTGTGTGTGTGTGTGAAGAAGAGCAGATAAAAATGGTTTTACACCACTTGTCTTTCTCTCTCTCTCTCTCTCTCTCTCTCTCTCTCTGTCATGGGCTTTATCTGTCTCTCTCTCTCTCTCTCTCTCTCCCCTTGTCTTTTCACTTCACTGCTCCCTTTTTTCTGTCCTCCAGTCGCACCACCTGTTTTTACTACTGAGACCTGAATCACCCCCCAACGTCCCTGCTGTAATAATAAACACCGAGTGTTTTATCTCGGGGCTGTTTAGAACAGTGCAGAGCCACACACACACACACACACACACACACACATCTGCAGCTGGTGGATGGAGAGAGAAGAAAAAGCGTGAAGGCCTGAGAGATTATCGAAGGATAAAAACTAAAAGAATGACCACTGAACACTGAGAGCTGCTTTACATAAAGAGAAGAGCAGGAAAGGGTTGAATAGAAAACAGCAGAACACAGGAACAGAACAGAGCAGAACACAGGAACAGGAATGAAACAGCAGAACACAGGAACAGAGCAGAGCAGAACACAGGAACAGAGCAGAGCAGAACACAGGAACAGAGCAGAGCAGAACACAGGAACAGAACAGAGCAGAACACAGGAACAGGAATAAAACAGCAGAACACAGGAACAGAACAGAGCAGAACACAGGAACAGAACAGAGCAGAACACAGGAACAGAGCAGAACACAGGAACAGAACAGAGCAGAACACAGGAACAGAGCAGAACACAGGAACAGA
>CM075005.1:31191824-31220287 GCA_037576675.1 Pangasius sanitwongsei
GTGATGACAGTGACGGTGATCGTGGTGATGTTGGTGATGACAGTGACGGTGATGTTGGTGATGACAGTGACGGTGATGTTGGTGATGACAGTGACGGTGATTGTGGTGATGTTGGTGATGACAGTGGTGATGTTGGTGATAGTGACAGTGACAGTGGTGGTGGTGATGACAGTGACGGTGATCGTGGTGATGTTGGTGATGACAGTGACGGTGATTGTGGTGATGACAGTGACTGTGATCGTGATGACGATGAGGATGACTACAATGATGGTAATGGTGTGCAGCGTTAAACCCTGCCCCACACTGGAATGTACAGTGGCGTGGTGAGGGGATCTCCACATGCACATGTTGGATTAGCAAATGGAAACAGAGGCACGCAGCAAGAGTGTGTGTTTGTGTGTGTGAATGTACAGCAGCCAAGGAGAAAGCGATCCTCTTGAAATCATCTGAAACTGGCAGGCCGACACTTTCTGGGTTTTTTTCCTGTCCGTGTTTTTTCCTCTCTCACCCTCGAACCGGGTTTTATTAGGTCTGACTGATTAAACGAGAGCAGGCCATTGGGTTTTTTATGACCTTATTTAAAACAAACACAATCAGTTAAGCCGTGAATGAACATGCGGCGGTTTGTGTGGTTGAAGCTGCAGGATTTTCCAGTGTGCATCATCGGGCTTCCCTCTCTGACGAGCCGTTTTTCAGAGATGCTTTTCAAAAACAATCAATTATCACTCTCAGTCTTAAGAAAAATCCACTGGAGGAGAAAAGAGCTGAGTGATTTTTATTACGGCTGCGTGTGTGGCGGCGGATTTTCCCAGTAGCCTGGAGAACCGAGTCGAGCTGAATCGTGTGATTTATCGACATGAGTGTAAACGCTGATGGACTATTAAATAATAATAATGATTTCACCGCACTCGGCTTCATGTGCAGTCCAAAACTGTGTCCAGAAACATGTAGAGACAATAGCAGCGCCAGTAGAATACACATATGAATTACTGAATTGGACTAATGATTGCACTTAATTTGACTTAATTGGACAAGTAATTGTACTATTTGGAGTAATAATTGGACAAGTAGCTGAATTAATAATTGGACAAGTAATCTGACTGATGTAATTAGAAAAAGTAATTGAACTAATAATTGGTCAAGTTGTTGTTCCTCTTTCGGCTGCCCCTGTTAGGGGTCGCCACAGCGGATCGTTGGTCCGTGTATTTGATTTGGAACAGTTTTTACGCCAGATGCTCTTCCTGACGCAACCTTCCCCGATTTTATCCGGGCTTGGGACCGGCACTGAGAGTGCACTGTGGCACGCAGCCCCAGCGGCTGGGGTCGAACGGTGAGCGTGCTGTAACGGCCTAACCACTAGTCCTCTAGGGACCCAGACTTAATTGGTCAAGTAATTAGACATATTCTACATGATTTGACAAGTACTTAGACTAATAATTTCACTAGCTAATAACTTGAATAATAATTGGACTTATTTGGACAAGTAATTGAATTTATATTTAGACTAACAACTGGACTAATATTTAAACTAATAATTAGGCTGATATTGGACTAATTGGACATGTAATTTGACTAATAATTACAGTAATGTGTTCTAGTATTTGGACTAATAATTGGACTTATATGAGATAATTTGACTAATATTTGCACTAATAATTGGAAGTTAATATATAATTTGACAGTTTTAATTATTTTTGGTTGTTCTGGAATGTTTCTAAATAGGGATGCATCGATACTGATCCTGGAGTCGGGTATCGGTCAGATACCCTGCTCATTCACTCAAACTCATCAAATATGCTCTGATACCAATATCCGATAGCAGATGTTATCATCACATCACTATACTATAGTGTACGTTGTCTCGCTATCGAGCAGACGACATGAAATGTCAGCGATCTGGACGTATTGCATGATTAATGATCGAAGCAAAGCAGACTGCAGAATCTGTGAAAAAATATCAAGAAGACAAACTACAGCATCTTCCTACGATACAAGTGACCCGATAAAACATCTTTCTAGCGTTTGAACAGTGTGTTTGTTAGAGAGCTCAGTGCTCGCTGAACTGAAGTGCGCTCCCGTGCGACACTGTCTCACACTGTAAGATCCCAAACACAGCACGAGGAGTTCATCGCCAGCAGCACACGGCAGCAAATAAACATAAACGGAGCCTTGACTGATTGACGCTAAGTAGGTTACTCACTCATTTCAGTATCAGCATTCCTTACTCCTAACCTTTAAAAAGTACACGACCCGATACGAAGTGTAGCAGCGCACAAAAATAACCCGGCGTCCATCATAACGCAAATTACGGCTTTGGTAAATAAGTGGACGGTTCATGAAGCTGTGCCGTCATCAATCATCTCTAAACACACCCGAAATAGCAGTGCATTTCATCAGCGTCTGCTGCATGGGGCCCGTTTGGACAAGTTAGAAAGAATTTGGTAGCACTTTATTCCAGAACCGGAGTGATTAATATAAATGTGTGTGTGTGTAAATACAGCGGGTGATTTTCCCCCTTCTTTCTCTCTCTCTCTCTCTCTCTCTCTCTCTCTCTCTCTCTCTCTCTCTCTCTGTAGGAGCAGCAGAATGGAGATTAATTCTGTTTGTTTGGCTAATGGCTCTCAGTTCCAGCTCATTAATTCTGAGTTATAGATGACGGAGGAAAAGCAGGAAATGTGCGAGCGGTGCATCGAGGCTTTGGTTGCTGATATATAATACACCAAGTTTATCAACTCTTCCGTCCATATAAGTCAGTTTTTTATTATTATTACTATTATAATAAAGTATTGGCACCCAGACACTCCATGCTGACGGGGTGGTGTGATGAAGCGCCATTAGCGTTACCATGCTGAAGTTGATTATTTTCCTAAAACGGCACATTCACTAAGTATTTTATTCCTCTCATTCCACTTTTGTCCATTGGTAGTTACATTTAATGCTGCTGAACGTCCTTGAAGTTCCTGTTCTCACACCGTCGTTCCCTCACCACCTCTCTTTTTTCTTCCTCTCTCTTGTAGAAGCCTTTATTTTGTCACATATACATTACAGCACAGTGAAATTCTTTTCTTCGCATATCCCGGCTTGTTAGGAAGCTGGGGTCAGATCGCAGGGTCAGCCATGATGCGGCATCCCTGGATGGGTTAAGGGCCTCGCTCAAGGGCCCAACAGTGGCAGCTTGGCGGTGCTGGGGCTTGAACACCCGACCTTCTGACCAGTAACCCACGGCCATAACCATTAAGCTACACGGTAAGACAAAAGAAAAAAAACGCAGCTTGTCCTGTGACCAAGAAACTGCAAAGAAGCGTAAACTTGTCTGTCCTGAACATTTTGGAAAAGTTGCAGCTTTTCCTCTGACGGTTACAAAGCACTGACACTGGAGACTCCTTCCATAAATGTCTTTTTACAAGAAGAACAGTTCATCGTATGAACTATTACACACACATTTTAAGCCATTTTTGCCCGGATTATTAAAGTTTTCCCAACCCTAACCCCTAACTTTCACCAAACCCTTCACCGTTACCACTAGCCACAAACCCCACCCCTCAATCCTCACCCTGACCCTAACAGTACCCCCCAATCCAACCTCCCCTCCCCCCACATGATCTTTACCATCTTTTCTCCAAAACAAATTCCCTATCAATTCACACCCAGGTCCTCGTTCGCTCTGTGTGGTCCACACTTCTCTTTCACAATCACCTCAGTGTGGAGTCTTTTTCTCGTGACCCTTATCTCCAATCTTAACTGGATGAAAATGTAGCATGAACGGCTCCCAGTCGCCGGTCTTTAGTAGAAATGCGGCGATTAGTCATGCTCGCGCGCCCATTTGTTCCCAATGAGAGGACGATGCACACGGCAGCGTGTAAAATTCACGCCCAGATTCCCATCAGCACCACTTTCCACATTACCACCAGGAATTATCAGCCCCGAGTGTAATTTCCACATTTACCTCCTTTCTCCTGCGTCCGAGCTGGAAAATGAATTACAGTCTGTAATTTTACACGTTACACTGATTTCATTTCATGTCTGAATGAGACACGGAGACGTTCAGGGACAAGCGTATTGTCTCTGTATCGTCAGCGCATTAACACGCCTTTCAGAAGAAAAACTCGGTGTATGAGGTGTGTGTTAGCTTCTCTACAGCTGCTTCTCTAATTCTCGATCGCTTTGGACCCTTCATGAACTTAAAAAAAAAATGATGCTAGGATGTTTTTTTTTTTTTTTTTTGAATGAAAAATGGCTGTACAATAAAATCCAAACACACACATCTACTACTGAGAAACGATCCTTGTACAAATCCAATCATTTATTATTACAGGTGCCATATTCTTTATCGTTTTTGCTTTTTATTTTATTTTTCCTGTGAAGTCCACTCATAACATGGGTGTGGCCTAATGTACGTGCAAAGAAAAAGTCATTCGTTAATGTGTCTTTAAGATCGCGATATGTAAATGAGCTCTGTTCTGATTGGATGGTTTCCTCAAAAGCGACATACGTAGATCACAGCTGTTTAAAAAAAAAAAAAAAAAAGCTGAATTTTATCCTGCAGTCCATTGCATTTGGAACTTGGAAAAACCCGACCTCCGACACGGAAAAGTCGGAATTCCAAGTCGGGAACGCGGGCACCATCCCACCTGGCCCAAGTTCTCTGACGTAAACACAGCTGACGTCACAACAACGTGGCGACGCACAGTAAACAGATTTCCCTTTGCATTGTTGCATCATTTTGACTTGCTGTGTAGCTTTTGTGTCGTGAAAACAGCTGTACTTTAACAGCTTTATAAGTTTAGACTTGAAATTTGTAATTCTGTTGATTTCAGTCCAGTGTTATTAACGCGATAACATCACTGGGTCAGATCAATTGTATGAGATGAACAAGATTAGCTGACCTGTCTTGTACGTTGTTTATCGCTAATTGCACAAAAAATAATTTAAGTAGATCTTCTTAATACGTTTATCAGAGACTAGCCATACAAATATGACCTTGCTCTGGACATCCATGTTTTTCCCCAGACAGAGCACTGGAATGTGTTTAGATCGGAACTGGGGAAAATCTGAGTACAATGGTATTGCAGCATCAGTTCTACTGTTATTGACTTGATGACTAGCTGTAGAGTTAGCAAATAAATTAGCAAGACGTAAACTATGCTGCATTCACATTACCTCGGAAGCGGGAAGTCAGAGCTCGGAATTATGTAATCTGTTGACTCGTGTCCATTCGAGCTACAAAGTGGGGGAGAAGAAACCACGGACATGACCATGTTCGTCTCTTGTTAGAAACATGCTGGCTAGCTAACTGTACATTTTCCTCCCCATTGAATCTACACAGTGAAGTGTAGATTCAGTGTTATAGATTTAATAAGCAAAGATGTCTCTATGTCAACTGATCTAGCATATACAATATAACTCTTTAAAGGTTAAAAAAAGGTGCTGCTGTGGTCACGGTTCACTCTCTGAGCGGCCATGTTGATTTGACATCACTTGCTGAACTCGTAGTTGAGGAGACCGTCTTAAATTCCCGAGTAGGGGGTGTTTTCTTTGGTTTTTCCTAGTTGGAGGTCAGAGTTACGACTTTTATTAGAATGTAGCACTACTCAAGCGAATGGGTGGGGCTAACTTGCTATAAAGCGAATGGGCGGGGCCAAGGTGCTGTGAACTGAACGGCTGGGTGTATGTGATTGTGTTTTCGCTGAACAAGAAACAAGAAATCAATAAAAATGGCTGTTTTTTGCAGCTTAGTTTGAAGTAAATTGACATTTCACAACTTTGACAGTTTACAAACTGTACTAAGCAAGTAAGTTTGTAGATTGCATATTTTTAGGTTTATATTCATTGTTTCTATTAATAAATGTCTGCGTTAAACTTTTGGCAGATTGAACAGTGATGTTCTTGAGGAACCATGACATTGCTACCTTACATGAGGTTACAGGGTTGACTCTGCATCTGTAGATGTTCCTCTCGTCAAAGCGAGAAATTGAGATGTTCACATTAAGAAGTTAAGACTCCAGGTGTGGATCGTCCACACATCAGAAACATTTTTCTTTAAGCCGTCGCCAACGTAGCTGCCCTCACCTCGACCTTATGCCGTGTGTTATGAGAAAAATGTCTAAATATAAAGACGTGGGGATTTTCAGGCAGTGATGGGGCCGGACACCTCAAGGCCGATCCTTAGATGCAAAATTTGACGCTAATCAGCTTCGGTTTCGCTCATGAACCTCACGTATAAACGTTCCAAATGCATACCATCCGCCGTACCATTCCCAACCGCACACCTGCTTGACCAAACTTCTTTTGTTTCCATCTCTGTTTTTTCTTTTCCCAGTTCCTCCCTTCCTGCCTCTGCGCAAACACAGATCTGTGTTATCGAATTCAGCGGGGTTTAAAAACATTTGCCATAGCTCCGCTTCTCAGCCGCAAACAGAACAACGTCCTCGTTGGATTTGATGCTCGAACGGACGGCTTTGATCTGAGGCAGATGTTGCTCTGGCTCGAACCGCTGCATTTTTTTTTTTCAATCCAGAACAGCACACACACGCTCTCACACACACTTGGGCACTCACACACTCAGCAATTCCTTCCTGCCTTTCCAAACCAGTTGCTTCTTCCTGGGTGGCAAACATGTGACATATCACAAGCCCACTCCCGAGGCGGCGTTGTCAGGAATCAGTCCGTCATCGCCAGCATCACTAACCCCACTGGAGACGGTTTGAGGCAATAAATTGTTTTGCTTTGAAGGAACACGAGGATCAATTTGGTCATGTTTTGAGGTTTCTGGGAGGATGACGAGGCTCTGGAAAGTCCTCAGCGAAACACTCAGATTTTCTCAGGAACGGCCCAGTGCGACTAAGAGAAATGGCATTCAACAAACACAAACTCGCTCTTTATTTTTTAGCTTAGGAACCTGAGAAGACCTGGGAGATGTTTGTTCTGAAAACAGGGAAGTCCAACATCGGTGCTAAGAACGCCAGAATTCACGCGATTGCCAACATCAACTCACCAATAGTTTAGCTGCAGTGTTTACAATTTTTGCTATGACTTACTTTCTGCTTTTCACTGAAGGGGAAAGGACACGGCATGTGACACATATGCTTGCAGTAGTGGTTACTTTTTCTTTTTCTTTGCATTTGTAAATTCACAAACCTGGGTTTTGTGAGCCGATAGAAAACGAGTTCGGTCGGTAATAAATGGAGGAGACGCTAATTATTGATCAGAGCTCTCGGTGAACTTTTTGCCTCTCTGTTTTCTTACTGTTTTCTTGGCACACGTCTGAAGAAAAGAAAAAAAAAATTAGCCACCTCATCCATCGACATACCCCAGAGGTTTTTTTTTTTTGGTGATAAAATATTTTCAGACTCCTTTTCCAAATGGTTTTCAGAGGCCTGCGTTTCTGCTGAAGGCCTCAACACTGCGAGACTCGCTGCCAAATGTACATTTCCACATACACAGCCTGGCACGATGATGTATTACCACCAGACGCAAAAGTGCGGGAGTAAACAGGCACAACAATCCGCTTCAAAGCGTTCTGGATGAAAATTGGCAAGCAGTGAAATTACACCAGGCGCGCGTTCTTGTACAAAGCGGCCGTTTCAGAATTAGAGTCGGGGAAATGTTTAAACGAGTTTGCTTGCCATGGAGATTAAAGGTCATGGAGAGGTCGAGCGTTTTTAGGGTGATGAAAGTCAGTGATAACATTCCCAATTCTACTGGAGACTACTGGCGTCTTTAGATAATAAAATGCATATTTTAAAGGAAGTAAAGGTGACACATCGATGGCGCATCCTCAGATTTTCTAGCAACAAAACTAAGACCAATTCACACCTGACGAGTTGCGGCAAGACCTCGTTAAATTCCCTTTTAACGAGTGTTTCAGTCCGCAGCGGCTGCGTCAGAGAGACGTTACAACACTTTCTATACGCTGTGCACTTTATTTAAAATTATAATCTACAGTGATGTCGTGATTGTGTATCCTGTGGCTGCTGTACCTGTTTGTACACCAGGATCCTCATTTAACACCAACCACAACAAACACAAACACACACCGGTCACGTTCTCCTGTCTCACAGCTCATTCTTCCGTTCCTGTATTAATACGGTATAAACTTGATTCTCGTTCTTCCGTGTGCTGGTGAATCGTTAAAACTAATGTTCATGAAGAGATACAAGTTACGTAATTTGAGCCAACTGATTGTCAAGCTAAATGAAAACGCAAAATTAACCCGCTAGCTCTTGAACTGGACGAATTCCATTCATTATGACACATTAAAGAGTTCATCTCGCTCTCTAAACAAAAAGCAAAACTCCACAGAAACGTGACTTCAGCTCCTCGTGAGCGTCAACCGAATGCTGGAGTTATAAAACACGTTTCACATTTCCACTGCCACTCCGTTTGTCGAGTGTGAATCAGAGCGAAGTTGATCCTCTTGGTTCGTTTGCTGTTATAATATTTAGGCCCTTCTTTATTGCTGTTATAAAGTTTCTGAATTTATTTTAATGTTTATTTATGTTTACCTATATCAACCTTGTCACTGACATTTATGAAAGATGATCACCTTCATCACCACCTTCATCACCTTCACCACCTGCGTCGTCATCATCGTCTCCATCAGCACCATCACCTTCATCATCACCTTCACCACTTTTATCACTTTCATCATCACCTTTGTCACAATCACCATCATTATCACCATCACCTCCTTCAGCACCATCAGGACCTTCACCATCACCTTCAGCACCATCATCAAAATCACCTTCACCATCACAATCATTATCACCATCATAAATGGCATAAATGTGATGCATTAATTTGACTGAACAGTGTGTAATGAATTCTGTAAGACATGACCCTAAATGTGGGCGGGTCTTTATACTTTGTGATTCTAATTTGATTAAATTATAATTATATAAATGATCTATGAGCTCTGTTTATCACAAACAAAATCAAGATAAAAGTAAAAAAAAATCTATTTCCATAAGAAGGGAACACGGCACCACAACCTGAATGGATAACAGTAATGATATTTCTGAGTATGGAATGATTGATGATACACTTCTGATTGGCTGATGAAGGACGTCTGATTATTCCTTCATCTGATTGGCTGATGGACGACGTCTGATTAATCCTTCATCTGATTGGCTGATGGACGACATCTGATTAATCCTTCGTCTGATTGGCTGATGGACGACATCTGATTATTCCTTCGTCTGATTGGCTGATGGACGACATCTGATTAATCCTTCGTCTGATTGGCTGATGGAGGACGTCTGATTATTCCTTCGTCTGATTGGCTGATGGAGGACGTCTGATTATTCCTTCGTCTGATTGGCTGATGGACGACGTCTGATTAATCCTTCATCTGATTGGCTGATGGACGACATCTGATTAATCCTTCGTCTGATTGGCTGATGGAGGACGTCTGATTATTCCTTCATCTGATTGGCTGATGGACGACATCTGATTAATCCTTCGTCTGATTGGCTGATGGACGACGTCTGATTATTCTTTCATCTGATTGGCTGATGAGCTTAAAAAAATAACAAAAACAAGACAATTAAAAATAGTTAAAATGAAGAATATTACATATGTATTATGCAAGTCCCGCCCCCTCAGTAAAAATAACCAATTATTGTACTTCTCTTTGCTGCATGTAAAAATATTTTGCTAAAATTTTGATTTCTGAGACAAAAATAATAAATAAATACAAAAAGAACAGTGTTTTAACCAAAAAATTTAAATAATTGAGGAACTTGAATTACAAGAAGTGTTTTAAGAAAATGTCAAACCTTATTTATTTTTTAAAACTTTAAAAACTTTTTTTGTGTCTAAAAAAATGACGTATATTTTTACATTTGATTGCGTGTTTTTTGGGATGCAGGGACATTGCTGTATGCTGTACTGGACGTTATATTTCTAACAAAAAATGTCGGTTTGTTTTGAACGTTAATGGGATGATAAGTCAGTCTTTGATTATATATAAACTACTCTGTGTTCAGGTTTGAAAATTTGAAAACAGCACTGAAAAAAAAAAAGAATGTGAACATGATATTCAAGTAAAAATATACGTCTTACAGGGATAAAACGTTTCAGCAGTATCATCTCCAGATTCTGAGCCCTAAAAACACCCTAATCCCCACGAATGATCTGCGAAGTCGATATAATAAATCAGTTAGCGGAGTTTTCATCGCGAGGTTCTTCTCGCTGTCGCTGCAGACACGTGATCCTTTACACTTTTTATACTTTTTGGAAGCGAAGCGGTTCTTGATGTTTACGACATTTTGTGCAACTCTGGAGTGGTTTGTCTTCTGGTGCAGTATATACATACATATATAATATATATCTTATGAGGACAATCTCCAAAGGACACGTCGAAATCAGATCGTTGCTCATTGTTCTATTTAAAAAAAAAAAAAAAAAAAAAGCATGGCAGCGCTCTCGAGCGTTTGTTTCGCCAAGTGAGTGAGCAGTATATCACGGGAATCCGAGATAAAAGTGATAGATGCTGCTTTTTCAGTGGAATAAAGGAACATTGTTTTTGACTTTAGCGCCTGCCATGTTGTTTCTCGGTCCCTCTTTTTAAAGTGCAAGTGAGGCAAGTGATTCTCTGGGTGAACCCGTCAGCGCGGATCCGGAGAAGGATCTGACAGTCCGTAGCTCGGCAGTGGAAGAATATTTTATTTCACTTTTCCATCTCCCCTCTGTGACAGCCAGCCTTTCCATCAGTCTCTCTCACTCCGTGACTCATTCTAACCCTGATCCATTGCACGGGGTGAAAGTCCCATCTCAGCGGGGATGAGACATCGCGTTGCACCGTCATCCATTTCTTTTCTTTTTTTTTTTTTTTTCTTCAGCATTATGAGAGAGCATGAGCTCTTCTGGAAATGATAACATGCGAGGGACGGGAGGTGGAGTGTGTGTCAGAGAGGTCCTCGTTGGCGTGTCCGTAAAATCTGACGTTAAAAGAAAGTTTTCCTCCGTGTCAAAGTTTATACATTTCCTTGGTAACCTGAGAGAAATCAGTGAGCTCAAGATGGCCGCTGTCTAGCGCTGGCTAATTCATCCCGGACAGCCGGGATCTCATCTAAACACAACCGAAGTGTCCTGACCTCGCACCCTGACCCTCTCTCCGCACCGAAATTACACGGACCGTTTGAAGTGCCGGCCGTGAAACCCGATAAGAGGTTAGCATACATATGCCTGTGTGTGTATATATATATATATGTAGCCTGAGTGCGCGGGAGGCTAAGAAAGCACATCAAGGCTAAACGCATCCGTCAACGAGCACTGCTAGCTATTAGCACCCGCGTGTCTGAAAGTGAATTAAAAAAAAAAATAAAGGGAGTGGAGAAAGTCTGGACTCGGCGGTGATCCATTCAGAGGTGTAGGACAGACAGAAGCCATATGGCTCATCGCTAATGCTCCTCATCACACAATAACGCCGTCAGTGTTTAAAATATGGACGCAGGAGAGTGGACGTTATCTGTACGCGCATTCCTGCTACGACACATTAACGAAATACCTGCAGCTGACGCTAAAAGCCTGTGCGCATACCCGAGAAACCATCTTTTTCCAACGTTCGCGATATTTACAATAACCCTGAGAACGTTATTATTCAGGAACATATATCGCTTCTTCTTCTTCGTTTTTTTTAAACAGTTGTAATATATTTCATTCAAATAGCAACACTGTATTCCTGAAACGTCGTAAATAAGAGGCTAATGTTCGTGTGATTGTTCGTAATCTGAAATTATTCTCACTAGCCATGAAAAGTTCAGATCTCAGCGACTCGAGGAAAAGTTAAAGTGGAACCTGAAACACACTGAGTGTATATTTAATTCTTTAAATTCATTCAGGAAGTTACAAACAAATTTAGAGGATATGCTTAAGCAATTATTTATTTATTTTTTAGAACTTGACTAGGTAAAAAAAAAATGTATTCTTTTATTTTTATGGGGAAAAATGTTGTAAAACATCAAAAAAAAAAATTTCCCCTAATTTCACTTTTTTTTTTTTTTTTTTTTTTTCAAGTTCTCTATGCTCAGGTTTGAATATATTACTTCCAGAAAATATATATATTTGGATCTAATATAAGTAAAGACATAAGTTTGAAAAACTATTATTTTTAATAAGTCTCAGTAAAATTTAAAATGAATATTCCAGAAAATAATAATAATATTCATCATTAGCTTCGTAGTTTCAAATGCTCTTAAAAGCCGTATATTTCATTCGAGCAGCAGCAGTTAAAAAAACACGTCAATTAGAGGCTAATGTGCAGTCTGATAAATTGTTACTGCGACTTTTCGCAGGAGATTTAGAAAAGGATAAAGTACACGGTTTCTTGTACTAGTTAAATGCTGCTGGTGCAATCACGGAGTGAATACTGAAAATAAAAACAAATTTACTGCTGTAATATATAGTCATATGTTTGCAAAAATGTATTATTATTATGTAATTTATAAGTCTGTGTTAATTATGATTACATATATATTATTATAATTATAATTATATAAGTCTGTGTTAATTATGATTACATATATATTATTATAATTATAATTATAAAAGTCTGTGTGAATTATGTCATTAGAAATGAATTTCCACAAACTTAATACTTGCCCTTCAGTCGTTAAAACCAGTGCTCTCCGACTGATTTTGCGCCTCCGTGACTGATCGGGTTCTGGCAATGTCAAAAATTCTGGAACTCAACCAATTTTTAATCGTCATCGTTTAATATGTTGTGATTTGCAATAAACTTGAGCAATAAAAGAGTGCCATTATCACACAAAGCAGCATCTAGTAAGCAAATATCTAACATAAAACCGTCAAACTGCTGTAATGTAAAGTCATCGTAATAATCTACACTAATTAATACAGCTACATTACAAATTTGCAAATGCTCAGCATAAAGCATAACTGTTATTACGCATGTATTCATAGCTAATTAATCAGCTTAAACGCTGTTTTACTGATTTTCTTTCGCACGTGTGTATAACAAACGTCACCAACAGGAACAACTTCGCAATCGTGAGAGAAATTATCGTAAAGTCTGTCACTCAATGTAACCATTTCATTTTCATCGTCTCGTACGTAATATCCTGATAACATCATGATAAATGATGTCATGATACGCTGTTATGAGTCATCACTGCTATATCAGGGGTTTTTTATTTTCATTTTTAACGTTTCTATTTAATAACAGGTACAAACACTGATTGAAAACTGAAAGATTTAGACGTTAAACTTTTGTTCGAATCTTTAAAATTGTAGCCGTACTAGCGTTTTTTTTTTATACAGATTTTTAAAATGACTTTTATTTAATGTCTACAACAACAAATAAAATAATCAACTCTGAAACGTGAAACATCGTGTGTCGCAGAAATGTCTTTAAGTATCGTGATATGATATTTTTTGTCAAATCGCACAACCCTAATGTAAATATGTTTATAATTTTGGTTCTTTTTTTGTCAAAAATAGTAAGATCCTTATAATTCGCAGGTCTCAGTATCGTGATGTATTTCGTTAAGATCGTAAAGATTATCGCGCTGTTATGTCTGTCATATCGTCCACCCGTAGGTTTTAGTGTTAACTGATACTAAACCCCTGACGCTGACCTTTATGTACCGGTTTCATTTGCTAAGTAAAAAAAAAAAACTATTTTGGATTATTATTCATCAGAGAATGATGGATGACTTCCACTGAGTTTCTGGAGCCCACTTCGGATCCGGAATACTCCGGAAACAGCAGGTTGCTATTAGTCTTTATACAAACGCAACGTGCGGTAATTTCTTTGCAGCTGCACTTTCAACAAGTGGAATAAATTCCGTGTAGAAACAGAAACGGAAGGAATGAATTGAAGATTACAAGGCCTTGAGCTGTCAGACAGGGATATCGTTCGCCTCGTATTGAACGTGTCATGACTCAGGTGTAACCGAGGAGCGACGTTAGCGCTGAACTCCAAACACGGCTTGCCGAACTCCGAGTGGAAAGTCCATTAGATGTGACTGATGTTGTTTATGTACACCGTGTGTAAATAATTGAGATTCTGTTGCCGCGACGACGTCGTCTCTCTCTCTCTCTCTCTCTCTCTCTCTCTCTCTTCTGGCCTAGAGAGAAAAAAAGTGAGCTGTTTTCATTTCCATAAAGCATTAGTGAGAAAGGGAACACATGCGTGAAAACGAATCTGTTAAGATGGATATTCGGCTTGGCTTACCGCTCAAGCTTCCATGCCATTACAAGGCTCTCCACTTTTGCAGCACAAATGTTCCTCATTTTCTTGGCAGCGAGCAAGGAAACAGTGTGCTCGACTGAGACTCGGAGATCCAGAGAAAGAAACTCGAGGGGGGGAAAAAAAAACGCATAACTCAAAAAGACCGTTTGTGGCGTTATTGGAGGTAATTGCAATTTCGCGGCCTTACAAAAATACAATCAGCGTAATTGCAAACAATTAAAAAATAGCCATATTTTAATTGCTTGCAGGCTCCATGGAGATGGAGCGATATCTCAGGCGCTTGTTTTGATTTTTTGTCCCCCCACACACACACACACACACACACACAACGACTCAGAACCTCTCAGACGGGGAACGAGACGCAGCAATCAAGCCGCCGTGGCCTGCATCTAGTTTACTCCAGAAGCATCCATGCCTTGCGGAGTTGCGCTCACTGGAAACCGCCAGTCGCACGGCTGACCTCATCGTTCACTGCTAATTTTTCTTCCCCCCAGCCACCCTTTTGGTGTGTACGAGACAAATTCGCAATAGCACTCTATCTGATTCTACCACGTAGGTCTGGAGGCGGGGGAACACTCTCTCTCACAGCTCCTGTCCTGCACAGTCACGTCTGAGGGGAAAAAATTCATCATGACTTGCTAGTTTTTGACCCTTAACCCCAATAAAAATGGACAAGCAGAACATTTAATATACACACACACACACACACACACACACACACGTATACACATACGATTTATAATTGCACAAAGAAGAAAAGAAAAGAAATGAAGAGGTTTTCAGATGATCGCATTGCCTGGCTACTGTTCAGAAGAAGTTCACTGCAACAGCTTGGACATGTAATAACACGCGTCAGCGATATTAAAAACAAAAGAGGCGCTACCGCTGCTGCCCGGCTCGCTCTTTCTCAGCGTGTTTACATCGCCCGGGCCGTTCTCGCTCATTTAGCGCTCGGGAGTCGGGAGGGGAGCTGTCACATTTTTCAGCGCGTCCTACGAGTTCATGTAAACGCTGGGAATGTTTGGAGAGCGTCGGTCAAGATGAGGGTCTTCCCCTGACTGGAATAAGAGAAGAGGAATTCCTCGACCTTCAAACCTCCACCCTGAAACGCATTAAACTTGTTTATATGGAAATATTTAGTGATTCTGGTGCTAATTTGCTGGTTGCTGCTGTATTTTCTATATTCTATTCCCGTGAGAAGTTAGCGTTTGTGTGTTGCTCGGACATCTCAGGGGGACGTTGTTATAGCTAGCGCATTAATAATGGCGTTTCGCTGCTAGCTGCTAAAAACAGGAGCTTCTTTTCTCACGCATTCACTATTTTCCAGCAACGTTCAGCATTGTTCATGAAATCCGGCACAGAAATAGCAGACACACTGTACTCAAAGTCCCAGAATGCAGTGCGATCTACGAGATGCTTAGCATGATAGTGTTGAAAACTGAAGCTTTGGAAGTGGATATTTTTGAGCGGGGTGTACAGGTGATGAGGCGAGAGAGCCGGGCAGACTAAAGCGCCGCCGCAGCACTCTTTTTTTAGCTAGATCAGAGGTGAGGGCTAAATCCCACCGCAACGCTATCAGCAGGTAGACAAACAGCATTGTGGGTAATGTAGGAAAGTGAAAACAGAGCGACAGCATTGAAGATCTCGTGTAATAAAGATGATAAAGGTTAGCATGCGAGTCGTTCAGGGTGGATTTTTCCTCCTGTGCGCCAGCGCTCGGTCTGGCAGGACTGAGAAACGTTGTCTCTCTCTCGAGCGTTAACGTTATTAAACTTTATGGCAGTGTTTAATTTCAGTCATCGGTGTTTTGCCAGCGAGGTTGCATTACCTTCACCTACATCAAAGCGTTTCCTGTAGCCTCCAATGCCATCTCCAGGATGTACGTGACCAGTGTGGTATTTCCAGTCCAACTCCAACAAATCTCACTTCGCCTAATCGAATTTTTAAGAAAGGATGGAGAGAGAACGAAGGGATGGATGGAGGGAGGGAGGGAAGGTGGGAGAGGGGGTTCACCCTCATCATGCTTTTCCAGAGGGGTTTAAAGGAGATTATTATTTTTTTTTTGTGTTTTGCCTGAAGATAGAAAGCCAACCACAGACTGTCAATCTGTCTTAAAGCCAGCCTTGACATTCGCCGTGCCGACCGCTTGCCAAGACAAAAATACGATACGGTGAGCCCAAAGTGTAGGCCCTGACGCGGGCGGACACGGATCCAGACCAGCTCACATCTGAAGCGCATTTAGCGCATCTGAGAGCTCGTAAAACTGTAAAAGCGCAATCAGGGAGCTGCTGCTCCTCGGTGGCGTTTCAGAGTAACCGTATCTCTCCTACCAGGCAGCGCTAATAGACTGCATGGACCGCGGAGGAGGATATTAAAGCCATGTGGAGGGAAACCCTAGTTTAAATAACCTGTAATGGAACCCCTTAGCAGGGGGAAAAAAACCCTTTTCTATTAAGCACACTTAATCAAACGTTGGCTAACCTGTACTGCTGAAGTGCTCCAGTGAGTACTTAGATAGCGATGCTCGCCCATCGTCCTTGTTTAGTACCCAATAAGGCTTGTAATGCAATATTGGATCCATGTGGAGCTACGCTGGTTTGAATAAAACCGTAATGGAGGCCTTCACCGAATTACACTGGAAAGGAACTTTGTCTTTATTAAGTGTACTAAACATTGAATCAAATGCTGGCTAACCGACTTCCAGCGTCCTGGCAAGAAAAACTTCTGCTTTATTTCCTCAGATATGAGACAAAGCTAGCTGATTTCAATCATTTTATTAGCCGTTATTAGAGAGTTAGACAGAAATTAATGCCCTTCATATTTCTCTGGTACTCAATAAGACTCAATAAGACAGAGAGAAAACGTGGTTCAAATAACCTGTAAGTATCGCTAGTATGATTATGCTAGGTAGTTTTCAGGGGAAATCTTTATTAAAGATCAACATGTCATACTTTTTTTTTAAATCCTTTTATAGTTACGTCCACAAAATAAGTTAATTCATGTTCCTATACACAGCACTTCCTTCACCAGCCTGTCCTCTTTCTTTTGGAAAAAAATGCAGCTTATCATGTTAGCCAGAAACCGCGACGCATAAACTCTTCAGCTCCTGAAGATGTTGGAAAACTTAGTTATAGCTTTATTTGAAACTGGAGACTCCTTCCATAAACGTTAAATAAATTTCCTTATAGAAAGACTGATTAGCGTACTAAATAATAAATAAACCCATGCGTAACTGTAATACCAAAGTGCTTCTGTTTGCCTCCTATAGATATGCTAGCATGTTTCGTTCATGTTATTAGCCATTAATGGCTAGTTAGCTAGCAGCAGCTCACTATCACGGCTCTAATGTTCCATAGAAGCCATGAATATCAAATAAAAATGCTGGCTAATGCTCCTGTTTACCTTCTGTGTATGCTAGCTTATTTGAATTTTGTTACTAGCGATTACTACTTACTTGCTGTATTGGGCTTGAAAACTGAAAAACGTGCTGGAAAACTTTGCTTTGCAAAGTCTATGCTAGCATTTGAGTCACGTTATTAGCCAATAACGGCTACTTAGCTAGTATTATACTTAGCTAGTATTAACTGTTCCGTATTATGCTGGTTTGGTACGCAGTAAGGCTTGTAATGCGATATCGAACTCATGTGGCTCGAATTAAACTTCAGCTTATTTTCTTTAAGGTCAGGACTGTAAGTTTGGGAGGTCTGGAAGTTTTGGGGCTCCTAACGCTAGTGTTAGCATCTGATGAGCCTCTGCTTCGCGGTTCAGTGCTCGTGTCAAACGCAATTCTGCGAGTGAGTGGATGTGTGTTTAGGCTGGTCACGTTCCAAACCAGGACCTGTCCCCTTCGGTTTGCTAGTGGACGTCTGAGTCCTGATTGGGAGCGGCAGCCTTTTCACAGACCGTTGGACGCTATCGGAAATCCTCACTAGGCTCGTAGCTGGAACAGAGGAAATTCGTTTTGGGGGGTTCTGTAGTGCTAAACATACGGCTAATGTGTCATTACTTCATTTTATTCAGGAAGCTTGATTGGGTTTAATTTAGGTTTTTTTTTTTTAAAATCTAAAGGATCCTTAAAGAACCTTTTTCGAATACAGTACAGTACTCTTATTAGCTGTGAGCGGAAGGATCACTAACACTTTCTTCTGAAGAGAGGTTCTTCAGCTTGTCCTCCGTAGAACCTCTAACCATACAAAGAATTCTTAAAGAACCCTTTTTTTTAACGACACTGTTCTTTGCTAATGTAATGTACTTGTCCTTCTGAGAGAACCCATGGAGTTTCAATAGAACCCTAAAACACAGGTTTGCCTAGAGGTTTCATACAGAACTCTTGTAGAAACCTAGAACTATCAAACATCTAAAGAGCCATTAAGAAACCTTTGAGTCATAACATCATCATTCACCACAGTACAGTGTGTTCTTATTGGCTGAGAGCAGTGGTGACGATAGCCCACTGTGAGACCAAAAAAGGGTTAAATCTAGAACCCTTAGGGCTTCTTCAACTTGTCCCACTAGAGGAACCTTTAGAGGATCTAATCTAAAACCCTACAACAATGTTCCAAAGTGTTTCATTCTTCTTACACCACGGCGATTTCCCAACCATTACAATTTTTTTAAATTAAAGAATGATGTCTTACTATTTATCCGTTTATAGTTACGTTTAATATTGTGGAATGTCCGTGGAACAAGTTCTCGCTTACGTTATAGCAGCTATAATCAATTGTTCCCTCACTAGCCTCTCTTTTTTTTCCCTCTCATGACGTTAATAAGACGGAAAAAAGTGCAGAAAAATCTGAGAAACCGCAAAAAAACGTAAACGCGTCTGTCCTGAAATGTCGGAAAACTCGGTTACAGCTTTACCTCTGACACTGGAGACTCCTTCCATAAATGCTAGATAAACATCTCGTTAGAGAAAACTTCAGCATATCGACAATTACACACGTTTTTAAATTTGTTCGTAATACAGAAAAACGGTATAAAGAATTTACTTATTTCAGAATAATCGCAGTATACGATCTTAATGATATATAGCCACGCCCCCAATACATGAAATATTGATGAATAAAAGCAGACGTAGTTGTATATTCTCTCTGCGTAATCTCAGCTTCCCTGTCAGTGATTAACGTTGTGTTTTCTTAGCATTTTTCAATATTCTCCGTGTTTGTATTAGATGTTGGATCGGCCTCCGGTGCGCCGATGTGCGCTGCCAGTCGGAACGGCTCCAGCGTTTCGTCTCGGGCCCCGTGAGCTCACCTTCCAATAAAAATATTCGCCGGGTTTTCAGTTTCAGAGTAAATACGATCTACCTGTGGCAGCTGCCATTGTGTTCGTTTGTTGCGTCCGTCTTTTTTTTTTTTTTTTTTGCTTTGTTAATGACTCACAGCTGCTTAATGGCGAACAGGTGGAATACACACTCCCTCACCAACTCCCTTCCATTTGACTCCTGGGTGAAAACATGACTTTAGAGCCGTCCAAATCCCGGAGAGCCTTTACCCAAACACATCAGTGCACACTCCCACACACACACACACACACACACACACACAATCACAACACACAATCACAACACACCCGCCTACGAGTCTTTTACAGAAACAAGCATTTCCTTCATTTAAGTAACATCATACAATAAACTGTTTACACCACAGCGCTGCTTGAATTCTGCATTCTGATTGGTCAGGTGGTGGTGAATAATTTTCTCTAACTAGTAGTGCAGCTGAAAATCACACGTATAAAATATTAATGCACTTTCGTTTCTATAGTAACAAGTTCACAGGGACTTGTACAGCAGATGCTTCACCGATTTAAAGTATTAGAAAAAAGTGTGTAATCGTTTACAGAAGGAGTCTCCAGTGTCAGCGCGTCGTAACAGCGGTAAAATGCTGAAACTTTGTTTTCCGACGTCTTCAGGAGCTGAAGAGGTTTACGCTTTTTGCGGTTTCTCAACAAGCTGCTTTTTTTTTTCCAGAGAAAAAAAACGTTTCATGGACGTTCCACAACATTACATATAACTATTAAAGGATAAAAATTATGATGAATCGTTCATTAATAAATAAAAAAATGGAATCTTTAGCAGATTGCTGTGATAAGAGGAATAAAACACTTGGGAGCGTGTTGTTATAGGGCGAGCTGTTTATGCTGTTATAGGAAAATGATCGACTCTGAGGTGGTAACAGTAACTGCGCTTCATCATGTCTTCCAAGAAATCCTTCGCGAGCGGGACGTCTATGCTTCAGACAGCGTAATATCAACGTCCATCAAAGCAAATAAACGTGAAAGGAAATGAAGACTTCTCTCAGGTTGTCTTGTGCAGTTGACTGTAAAATCGGCTGAAATATTTTCAGACAGTATTAGCAGTAAGTTAGCCGCTTTCTCTACCGTCTGCCTCGGTGTTTTTTAGCCTTAAATGTAGCTTCTACAATCGGCTACAGGTTTTTTTCTCTCCCGATGAAATGAGCTCGCTTGTTGGTAGCCGGCTCGGATTTTCAGACCCGACTGGATGTAACGAGGTGTCGTTCGGTAGCCTCGCAGGTTTTTTCAGGTTGAGGTCTCGTCTGCGTCTGTAGCTTCATGTTTTCTTTCAGTCCTTTTCAACATTCAACAATATTTTTCCTTCTCCACTTATAGCTGCCCGTTGCCCGACTTCAAAGCCGCTCCGTGTGTGTTTGTTTAATCCCTGCTCTCCTCGGAGCCGCTGTTTTCCCTGTCATTAACGGCGGGAGTTTCGGACTGTGCCACCCCGCTGTAATAACTTCCTGTGGGCCCCGTTTCGATTAAGGGGAGAGCTGAACAAACACAAACACTCCGCTCTTTAACCGCCGTGTTATGTCTGTTCAGGGTCAGAGTGGCCCGTTTCAAACATTCTGGAAGAATAATAAAACAATTTTGTGATTTCTTTATAACATGCCTTGTTCGCTCCCACCTGTACACACACACCTGCCATCGGGAGGAGGCCCGAACATCGGGGCGCCAGTTCCACCAAAACTACTTCGACTGAAATCGCTTTAAAATAAAATCGCAGCTTCACTACAGTCAAATTGAAACTCTGAGCCAGAACGTTAGATAGTGAACAGAAGAGGGAGGGTTCATAAAACCGGAGTCGTGCTGAGGAGAAACAGGAGCAGGTGGGTAAACGGAGGAGGATAAAATGATTTCCTGTTCCCAAAGGAAGTGACACGGGGTGCGAGAGGTCAACAGGGTCAACGCTGTGTTTGTGGACACTACCTGACGGGAGTTCGTCCGACCCCCCCCTGGTCCTGCACCGGTTTGTCGTTTTGCTTTCGAATGTGAACTTGGCTGAATTTTCAATCTGGAGTGTGTTTACAGTAGACGCTCACGACGCACGTTTTTGTTTACGTGCGTCAGGTTTTCTGTTTTTCAACCTGACACTCGGCTAAAATAAGAGCCAAGAGCTTTGCATGTAATGAATGAGTTGGTACAGATGTGCTACAGATGTGTTAGAACTTTTCATTTCTGTGTCCTGGTGCTTTAAATCATAACATTTATACTCGTTACTGAAGTTTATGATTTCGCGTGACTTGTATCCTATTTTTCTCCAACAGAATACGTTAAACCTAGCTGTTGGTCGTCCATCATTTTTTGAACCATGCCATTTAATTCTCATTCTCATAATTCTCCTAAATAATGCTGTTTACACTACAGCGCTGTTGAATTCAGAAGACAAGAAGAGCGGGTTTTTATTAACGCTGATAGTTTAGCTGTGCTACAGCGATATGGGAGGCACCTAAAAACTACGACTTTCGGCTAAAGCAGCAGACAAACGGAACAGAAATTCACTGAAGGGGAAAGGGCGCGAAATTAGAGAGTCGCACTATTTTTCTGATACTTTCGTTTCACACGACTTTATCTTGTCCTTCGAAGTCATGAAAACAAAACAAAAAGACGAGTATTTCACGTGTGTGTGTTGATAATTGGGTCAGTTCATTAACGACATGCTGTGCATCACCAAGCGCGTTTGTTTCAGAGTGCACCACATAATTTTTTACGCTACTTTTTTCCAAACTTCGTAACAGTTGTATATGATTTGTACTCACATATGGTTGTTTATAAACCCAGATATTTCTGCAGACTGAAGTTAAATATCATCATATCACCACTACGCGTTTTAGCATTTAGGCTGTTCGCGTGGAGCCATCGATATACGCAAAGACCTTTGTGGTTAAAAACTATTTTTTTCTTTCCGCATGTTAGGATTTTCTTGTTAGCAGTGTCTCTGTAGTTGGAAATCTCGAACTGATACAGAAGTTAAAATACAAAAATATCATGTTATTTCCTGGACAGAACTATTAGGAGTATACATTATATTTATATATTTTTATAGACCATATCATGCTGCAGAGCTGCCACGCCGTTTATGACTTTTGCTGCTACAGTGAAACAGGAGACACCTGAAAACTACGACTTGCTGCTTTAGATAGCAGCCGATTCACTGAACGGGAAAGGACGCGGAACGTGAACGATGCACATTTGCTTCTGCTAGCGGTTACTTTCACTGTGTGTGACTGTCTGCGTGAACTTTGACCTGTGAACTTACAGACCTTGGTCTTGTGAGCCAGTAGAAAACAAGAAGATGGTACTGATGGTACGTTTGCCCATAAAAAGGAGGGCAAATGATGTTATTTATTTATTTATTAGATTATTTAATAGATTTATTTATTATTTTTTTTATTAGCACTCACAGTGGACTTCCTGTTTTCTTACGTCTGGGGAAAAACAATGCTCTCTTGTCCACTAAGGTGTGTTTTGTAGTAAATTTCAGTTTTTTCTTTCCTCGTGCTAGCATTGTAGCACCTCTGCACTGACTTTGACTTTTGTATTTAACAAGCGAGTACACGTGTGTTATTTCTGCTGACACGAACCTTGTCCTGGTTCTGAGACCCATAACGTTCGTTACTGACGTTAATTAGAAGCCTCAGAGCCGAAGCTCAACATGACGGACACGTGACGACAGTTCAGCGATGGCACGTTTAGCAAATAAACACGTCTCCTCGCAGCTGCGGCTCCGGGTGAGATGTCGAGACACGAGTGTGCGTCGTCTCGTCTGAAGTCTGCTGCAGGTGGAGGTCACGTGATCGGCGACAAACTGCGCAAACAGCGTTCCTCTCCGGAGGAGGTGTTGTCGCAGAGCGCGGGGTTCTCCTCAGCAGCTGTGTTTTCCCAAGCGCCGGTTCCCCTGATGCCCAGATGAAGCGTTTGTTCACGGGTCGTTCATCGCAGAGCTTCACAAACCTGCTGGAGCTACTTCATCAGGAAGCCGCATTTATCTTCTGATCGACTCGTTTTACTAAAAACGAAACAAAACATTAAAAATAGTTTTTTTCCCTTTGATATTCAGTTGAGTTTCTTTAACGAGTGTGAAGAATAATTTCTAAAATTCATCTTTATATTACAGAGACGATGATTCAGCTCCAACTTCACTTTAACGTGGTGTGTGAAATATGAAAACAAATGTTATAATTATATCGCTATAAAATATTTTTTAAATGGCTTGAGATAAATGGGGCACAATATATTATATATTAAATTTTGTTTAATTATAAATTGCATAGAATTGAGTTTGTCTTCTCCCACAGTGCTGTCAAATTCTCAATTCTGATTGGTCAGAGGGCATTGGTTAATTAGCTATAACAGAAGCTTGTCCTGATCCGTTATCGTTTCTATAGTAACAGCTCATTCACAGGGACTTTTTACGTGGGGAAGTTTATTTGACGGCTATTTACGGAAGGAGTCTCCAGTGTCAGCGCTCTGTAACAGTCAGGGTTAAAGCTGTAACTTTAAAGCTAATGTTTTACGCGCGTTGAAAAGAGAGAGACTAGCGAGGGAATGAGGGCGTGTTCACAGCTGCTATAGCATGAGCGAGAACAGTGAGAAGTTGTTCTCAAATAGCTGTGGTATAACAGGAATAAACACTTCATGCCATTCTGTTACAGGGAAATCATCTTCGGGGTGGGAATAGTAGCTCCGCCTTTAGCTCTCGCGAAGAAAATCAGTTGGCTAATTCCCATAGCTAGCTAGCTAAGTAATGCGAGATAATTTACGCAGTTTGTGTATACGTTTATGTGACTCTTGTAAGCTTGTCTCACCATTAAAAAAAAAAAAAAGTTTCATCTGCAACGTTCAGGAAAATGTTTCTTCTTCTTGTTCTTTTTAAATTTTTTTTTAAATGACGCGATGATGTCATATTTACGTTATATACTTAAGCCTAAACCTAAAAACTCAGTTTAACCAGTATTTATCAGACACTGGAATCCAGTCCAGTCAGATTTGAGCAGGCTAATCGTCTTCTTGCGTCTCTGTGGTAACCGTGGGGATTTGAACCAACAACCTTTCCGTTCAGCAGAACCTTCTGAGCTGCATCTGCTCCATTTTTCTCTTTTCTTCGTCTCAATTGTTGTTGTGGGTTTTTTTTTTTTTTTGTTCGTTCCTCGCTCTTTCTGCTTCCCCGGGCTTCTGTAACGACTCTTTAATGATTATCTGTTTTTAATGTCCCTCCCCCTCGCCGGCGGTCTTCAGGAGTGTGAACGAGCGGCTAAATGTAGCGCGTAATGGATCCCTGTCGCTCTTCAGCGCTCCTCCGCCTTCCAGATTTCCACAAAGCCGCATTAACTCACATTAGCGAGATTTCCACGTGGGCTTCACCCAAAACCCCAAAACCTAAAAACCTAAAATTCACTTCAGCGTAATCCCAATTCCCGCTGTGGGACAGAGGAACTGGGGGTTTTTCGCCAGCGGCGGCGTACAGAGAGAACGTTCTGGACGTGTGAATTCCCCTGTACGTATTTATTCAGGCTGAAGTTTCACGCCGCATTAACGCCGCTGTGTAACGGAGACAAACGCGCTCAGCTTCACTTACAACACCATCAATTCACTGCATTACATCACGGTTCTCAGCCACGCGGTGTGTTTCTTACGGAGAACCGCATTCAGCGCAGGGTTCTGCGAGTGAACTACAGTGAGCTGTTGTTTAAAAACATAAATAAATAAATAAATAATAAATAAATAAATAATAAGCATAAATAACTAATTCGATTTGGTCCATATTTACACGCTACTCTTAAGATTTCTTCGGTTGTCACTTAAAGGTTCTATGTATGTATTTCCCTATCAGATTTCCTAAAGTAGAACCTGCTTTTTTTTGGAAGCTAACACCCCTTATTTATCAGAAGAACCTTTTTTCCCTTAAAATACTCTTAGCAAAAAAAAAAGAAAAGATTCTCTGGATAATTAGGAATTCTTGTTTTTTTTTTCTTTTTAAAAGAATGCCCAGTTATCCAAAATGAAAAGAACATTTAGAACCATTGTGGTTTCTTGGGTTATCCCTTAAAGGTTCTCTGTTGTGTTTCCCCATCAGAGTTCCACGTAGAACCCTTTGAGGAGGCTGAGAACCCTTAATTATCCAGTGAAAGGGTTCTTAAGATTATTAAGCAAGTTTCCTAAAAGTTTTCTCTCAGAAAAACAAAAAGAGTTCCTTTAATGGTTTGTGGGATAATTAAGGGTTCTTAACCTCCAAAACAGGGTTCTACTCAGATTGGGACCCTTTCTGACAGGGAAACGCTCTGTTGCAGGGTATAGAGACTCTTCAGAACAACTGAAGAAGCCTTGGGTATTCTAAATGTCCTAAAAGGGTGCTTGCTTACACCCTTTAGAACCCTTAAGGTTTCTTAGGTTTCCCTCAGAGCCCCTAAAGGTTCTATGGTCTCATCCCCATTAGAAACGGTTCCAAGTATAACCCATTTAGGAGGCGGAGAACCATTAATTATCCAATAAACTCTTAAAGAACACTAAACTTTTTAACAGGAGATGTTTTATCAACGGTTCTTTGGATAGTGAAGCACGTTTCCTTAAAGGGTTCTATTTGGAACGCTTTCTAAAAGGGAAACGCTCGGGTGTACACTTTTAGAAAATTCAGAACCCCTAATGGTTCTTTGGTTAGCCCTGTAAACCTTAAAGGTTCTATGTAGGAAACTATCAGAAAGAGGTACTAGTAGAACCCTTTTAGGAGGGAAAGAACCCTTAATTATCCAATAAACTCTTGAAGAACCTTCTTTTGTGTTCCAGGTTGCTGAATGTTAAACCCTGACAGGTTCTAGATATTAAGAAGGAAAAATTGTACAGCACATTTACCCAGTTACTACATGCACTCTTATATAGAAAAAAAGGGTTCTTTAAGGGTTCTTTGGATAATCAGTGGTTCTTAGCATCCAAAAAAGGGTTCTGTTCAAATTGGAACCGTTTCTGATAGGAATACACTTTGTTGTAGTGTTCTACATAGGACCTTTAAGGGTTCAGAGGGACAACTGAGGAACCCTTGAGAGAAAAAAATGTTTGTTTTTTAAGGGTTCTTTGGAAAGTTAAGTGCAAATAGTTTGTACAAATGGTTCTACTTAGAACCTTTTCAAACAGGGAAATACTCAGGTGTACTCTATTGCACTCTATTGTGCAATCTAGAAAGTTCTTCAAAGTTCTGTGCAGTGTTTCTTAGTGGTTCTTAGCTTCCATGAAGTGGTTCTATTCAGAATGGAACCCTTTATGATAGGAAGACATTTTTAAACAGAAGCTCCCCAAACCTCCTTGGCTCTTTTTATTTGTCCCTCTGAACCCGTAATGGAACCCGTGTAGAACGCTACCATAGTGTTTTCCTATTAAAAAGGTTCCAATCTGAGCAGAACCCTCAATCCTTCATTATCCAGTGAACCATTAGAACCATTAAGGAACCCTTGAAGAATACTTTTTTCTAGGGTTCACTGGAAAACTGGGGGTTCTTGGCAACCAAAAAAAAAAAAAAACACTCCATAGAATTTTTAGTGGAGAACCAAAGAACCATGAAGAGTTCTACGTTTTTCACGAGTCAAGACTATTGAACTAATGATGAATTAATGATGTGACATTTTAAAAAAATTTTTTTTTTTGTTCAGGATTTTTTCCATTTCCCTAAAAACAGGAGATGTGTGCGTGTGTGTGTGTGTGTGTGTGTGCGCGCAGGAATATGAAATTGTCATTGTGAGCCGCCAGCTGAGGGCATCCTTTCCCACGCTTTCACACACACACACACACACACACCTTAAAAACCTAAAAAAAAAAATTAAAATCCCTGGCTGATGTGTGAAGAAATGAAAGGTCCTTGCAGCAATGTGTGTAACTCTCCTCATTTGCATATAATGGAATAATTTGCATAATTTTACATATTTATATACTTATTTACACGGACATTTAAACATTGTGTGTGTGTGTGTGTGTGTGTGTGTATGTGTGTGTTTGTGAGACTCTCACACATACAGTTCATTTATAAACGCCCGTGTGTTTAAAGCTGACCACGTCACAGCGAGCGCACTGAGGCATTATGGGTAATGGGAGTTTAGGGAATTTTCTCTTACTCATCCCGTTATCCGTGTCTTTTTTCCTCTCGGCCACCCATCACGCACTCGCTCGCTGGATTGAGACGCAGCAGATCTGCAGCTGTGCAGTGTGATGACCCGCTTTCATCTCTCTCTCTCTCTCTCTCTCTCTCTCTCTCTGTCTCTCTCTCACACACACATACACACACACACATACACACACACACACAATATGTGGGTTTCTGGCTTCCTTTCTCTCTCTCTCCTCTTTCTCTGTCTTCATTTTTCTTTCTTTCTTTCCTCCATTTGTCTTTTTTCAATTTCTCTCTCCCTCTCTTTGTCACCTATCCATCTTTCCGTTCTCTCTTTCTCCGTTTCTTTCTTTTTCTTTCTCACTACTCCTTTTTCCCCTCAATCTTCCTCTTTCATCCTTCTATTTCTTTCACCTCTGTTTCTCTGCCTTCTCTTTTTATGTGTATCTGTCTTACCCTCTCTCTCTCTCTCTCTCTCTCTCTCTCTCTCGATCTGATCTCTCACTTTGTGTGTGTGTGTGTGTGTGTGTGTGTGTGTGTGTAAATCCTCTCTGTGTTGAGAGGCAGGTTTAGGAAGTGAAGTGCACTCAGCACCCCGAGGCCTCCACCATGAAGTGCGCACTTTGTTGTCATCCTTCGCTCCTTTCCTCACTCCTCAGGGGGCGCAAGGGGGGGGCAGGGACCTCCCAGGAGAGAGAGAGAGAGGGGGAGAGAGAGAGAGAGAGAGAGAGGGGGAGAGAGGGAGAGAGAGAGAGAGAGAGAGAGAGAGAAGGCGGGGGGGGGGGGGGGAAAATAATTTTTTTTTTTCTCCTGTTTTTTATCAAATTTTAATTACTTTATATTCCGAGGCGGTTTATACCC
>CM075005.1:31220297-31230833 GCA_037576675.1 Pangasius sanitwongsei
CCCGCCCCCCCCCCCCCCCCCCCCCCCCCCCCCGCCCCCCCCCGCCCCCCCCCCCCCCCCCGACAGTAGTGTTGATTTGTCTCCTGTTTGAGATCAAAGTTTAATTCCTTTATCTTCCGAGGCTATTTATACCCCACACACACACACACACACACACACACACAGTCTGTCTCTCTCTCTCTCTCTCTCTCTCTCTGTACCTCTTTCATTCTCCTTTGCCTCCATCTCCTCTCTTTCACCTCACTGTCTCACTCTCCCTATCTCTCTCTTTTACCCATCTAATTCTCTCTGTCTCTCTTTCTGTCTCACTCTCTCTTTCTTTCACCTGTCTGACTCTCTGCCCGTCTCTCCCTCTTTCCCTTACATGTCTGTCTCTGTTTCTCTCATTCTTTTACATCTGTCTCATTCTCTGTCCATCTCTCTCTCTCTCTCTCTCTCTCTTTCACCTGTCTCACTCTCTGTCTCTTTTTCTGTCTCATTCTCTCAGTTTTCAGTTTTTCATCTGCTTTATTGGCATGAAAAATAATTGTACATTTGTATTTGCCAAGGGAAGGGTGGAGTAAAAACAGGAATAAAAGAGGAATAAAAGAAAAAGAAAAAATAAAATAAAATACTAATAGATTAAAATAAACAAAATTAGTGCAAACGATGTACATAAATTAAGGACAATATGAAGGTGCTATATACAGAATAACTGAAAAAGAAAGAAAATAATTACAGAATTCTCTCTCTTTCATCTGTCTCACTCTCTCTCTCTCACTCTCTTTTCCACTTTCATCTCCCTCTCTCGCTCTCTCTCTCTCTCTGTTGCTATATCTCACTCCCTTACATGCTTTCCTTCCATTGGTCTGTCTCACTTTCCTCTTTCTGTCTTTCTCTCTCTCACTTCCACTCTCTTATTTCTATTTTATCCTTTCTTTCTTTCTTTCTTTCTTCCTCCCTCCCTCTCTCTGTTTCCTTCCACTTTGTCTCTTCTTTGCACTCCTTCTCTCTCTTTTCTTTCTCCTTCTTCCGTCTCCCTTTCTCCCCTCAATCCTTCTTTTTCATTCTGTATGTGATTTCTCCTCCTGTTTTTTTTCCTTCATCCCTCTGTTTCTCACTTAAATTTGTCTCTTTCTTCCAGTTCCCCTCTCTTGCTTTTTTTTTTTTTGTCTCTCCCTCGTTTTTTTAATCTAAATCTCTCTCATGTTTTTTAACGTCGTCGTCTTTCCGTGAGCGTCAGCGTAAGCGGATTAGCGCAGTGTTGCCCTGGCTGATGTTGGAGAAGAGAACTGAAGAAGACGTTTTTGTGGATCTGTTTGTTCTGGCGTCGTTTTTGATCTTTGATCTGCTTCAGTTTATTGAAATGCCAGTTGCGCTGCGCTGAAGTCTGAAGCGGTGCTAATGGGTGGCAGATGCTCCGCTCATGTCTCTGTTCGGCTCGGGGATGCACTGAGGCCTTACTGCAGCGCTCCTGTCACTGTGTGTGTGTGTGTGTGTGTGTGTGTCTGTGTGTCAGCCGTCCCTCACCGAGGCCCTCAGAAGTGCCCTTGTAAAACAGAGCCGAGTTTTCCCAGACGCTCGGACCACTTCAGAGGAGGATGAGTGTATGCTCTGCGGCCCGCTCGCGCTTCACTTCCTGTTTCGTGTTTACAGAAGACGGATCTTATTGCCCTCGTCGTGAAATGGTGGCATGAAGTGCGCCGATGTTTTTCACCGTGTTTAGACCCCCGGACCCGAGTTATTTAGCTTCTCGCTGATGGATGTGTTAAAGATGTGAGACACCCGGACAAGAGCGCATCGAATAAACACGGAAAAAAGAAACGTGGATGCCAAACATGCTGAGCTGTGTGTGTGTGTGTGTGTGTGTGTGGATTCGTCCCAAATCACAAACCCTATACACTAAGTTGGACATCACGAATGTCTCGCTATAACTTGATTATGGGCGTGTCCCAAACCACACACCCTATTCACTATATAGGCCACATAAACACCATGCCAAGTGTTCAACAGTGGATGTGTCCCAAACCACACATCCTGTACATTATCTACATAGGGTATAAAACTTGGCACCATTAATAGTTTATTGTGTATTCACTACATAGTGCACATAAACACCTCTACGATTGTCTCACCATCATCAGTACACTGTGGAGGTGTCCCAAATTACATACCGTTAAAAAAAACATCTCAAGTGTTCAGTGGCGGGCGTGTCCCAAACCACACACCCTGTTAACAATACGGGTCACGTAAACACCATCCTGAGTGTCTAACAGTAGGTGTGTCCCAAACCGCACACCGTATACACTAAGTAGGACATCTCAGATGACTCACTCTGACTTTAGATTGGATGTGTCCCAAACCACAGACAATGTACGCCATCCCAAGTGTCTAGTGGTGGGTGTGTCCTAAACCACACACTGTATACACTAAGCAGGACATCTCACTCTGAACATATTATGGACGTGTCCAATATCCCACACATGCCATTCTGACAGGTGCCCTATGGAGGAGCAGTCCCAAACCACACACCCTGTTCACTATATAGGCCACATAAACACCGTCCCAAGTGTCCACTGTGGGTGTGTCCCAAACCGTTAATATAGGGAATTAGGTAATATAGGGAAATGGAGTTCACTTTGACTGTGTCCCAAACCACAACATATTCAACACAAACTATTGGCCACATACACACCATTGCACAAATACAACAATGGGCATGTCCCAATCCACTCTCCCTGTACACTAGACACAAAACACGCCTTGCTTCGTCTTCAGTGCGATGTGGGATTGCAGATTTTTTTTTCCACTGTGCTTTGGGACGTGAATACAAACAGCTGTGCTTTTATTAGTGCACTATGTAGTCAGTAAGGTGTGGATTTGGACGTTCCCTTGCGTCTGTAAGGGGAATTTTTAAACAAAAGCTTCCTTCTCCTCTAATAACGATTACGAAAGGACAGTTTAGCCCGAGAGCGGCCACTTCAGCCAGGAGCCGACTTAAATAGGGTTTATTTATTCGATGGAGTTGTTTAGTCTGTTCGCCAAACTGCCGCTCGCTCTTTTAGGGAAATCTGCGTGTTTACCTCACGCTCTTTACGGTAATTGCTCTTCTGGCAAATAAGCGAGGACTAGCGAGGACGCTAAACACACTCGTGTACAGTGATGTTGAAAAAAGTCTGAGTCTGACACCAAGGAACACAAATTTTAATATTTCTCAACCACAGTCTCAGAACCAGGAAGTGCTGGTTTTATTTTATTAATTATTAAAATCGTATCAATAAAATTCCACACTGTGTTCTTAGGCACAATAACACGCAACACACAGGAGCAAAATCCATGATTTCAGCAAAGAAAGTGTTGCTAAGCGACAAGGAACTACAAACTGTGGGCCTAACCTCGCTAATCGCTGAGGCTGATGATTCACGATATGGACGATCTGAAGTCACAGTGACGGTGCAAACAGGTCAAAATGATCCGGAACGTCAACATTTACCTCAGATATGCTGTTAGATTTTAAAAAGAAACGACTCCACGTGGCCAAAATTACACTGTGATTACACTTAGCATCGAACGCTAACCCGACCTCCATATTTCAGCCATGTTGAGTAAAACTGCATCACGACGGTCAAAAATGCTGCACGAGTGCTCACTATGGCGAGACAGTCATATTTAGTTTTGTTTACTCCTTTGGATTTAGCAATATTTTTAATCTTTTGCTCTCTACCGGTCATCAAAAATAAAAATAAATAAATAAATAAATACCGCTAATCTTGGACAGTTTTGGAACGTGACTCTAAAACAACACGACTGACGCAAAACGTTTGTTAGATGTATATAATAATGTTCAAACCTCAAAAGTTCATAACGCAAAAAGCAGGCTAGTTAACGCGCTAGTTTGAGTTAATCACACTGTAGTCGTCATGGTAACTCTGAGTTAGATTCTGACAGGTTTTTTGGCTGCTGTTAAATAAATCATTGACAAAATGAGGATGTAATGAGCTAGCTTACTAGCAGTTAGCTAAACTGTTTTGAATGTCAGGCGAGTTTTGTGAATAATGTTAGCGACGTTAGCAAAAAAATGTTACTGATGTAAATGAAAACAATGAAAATGTTAGTGATGTTAACGAAAAATGTTAATTATGAAAGAGAAATATGTTAGCGATGTTAACGATCAGCAACTTTCAGCAGCTCGCCATAAAAAAGACAAAAAATAGCAACATGCTGTCTGTTTAATTTTATTCTAATTATTATTTTTAGTTTATTTATTTCGGTAAACATTTTGCTCAACTTTTTTTTTTTTATCGTTATAGGCTAACAGCAGACACGAGCACTTCGGGACGAGTTTCCGGTGGGAACACACTAGCCTAGCGTAGCCTAGCCTGTCCGGGCCGTACCGTTATGTACGTGTCCTAAACGGAGGACATGTTGGCTGCTCATCAGTAACTCGCGTCCTCTCAGATGTCTGACATGTTTTGAAACGTCCTCTAAACATCTCCGGAGGCCCTGAAAGGTTCTCGTTCTCTCTCGCCCTCCTCGGCAAATAAACACGGATAAACAGACGCTGCGTGTGTGTCCGTCTCCTCTCTCCGCCGAGCAGCCCGACCAAAGAGCCCTCCTTTCCACAGTTTGTATTCCACTTCTCGTAACACGAAAACAAGGTTACGGAAAAGATATAAAAAGCCGAGCGGTAACAGAAACCAGAGCAGGACGCTTTTGTCTCGTTATTTTTGCGGGCAGGTTTTTACGACTCTTTGTTGAGAGCCGATCCGATGCTAAATGCCGAGCTCGAAATGTCCAACACATGTTCAAAACCACACCTTATCCACCGTTTCGTGCACTAGTTAGGGAGCTTATAATCATGTTTCAAAGCCTAATGCAGGATATCTGACGCCTTGCAGTAGAGGTAGTGTCTAAGAACGTGTAATATACCCATAATGCACTTTGCAGTGTGTAGGGAACAGGGGCTAGGGCACTATTTCAGACACACGGCTGATGTACTAGGCCCATCTTCATGAGTCTACTGTGGGCGTGTCCCAAATCACACAAGTTATTTACGGTATAAGCCACAAAATAACACCTTCACAAAAATGTCACTATCATCAGTCTACTGTGGGCGTGTCCCAAATCATCCACATACAAACGGGTTCCCTATATAGTGCATACAAACATCTCATAAGCGTTTTTGTCCCAAATCGGACATTCTGTTCACTACACAGGCCATCGCAAATGTCTTACCCCCATGGGCGTGTCCCAAATCAGCCACTCTCTTCACAATGTAGGCCTTCACAAATGTCTTCCACTTATGAGTCCACTATGGACGTGTCCCAAATCAACCACCCAAAAATGTCTCACCATTATCAGTCTGCTATTGATGTGATTATGATTTGATTTGGGACACTTCATTCACTATATAGTCCGTCAAAAACGTCTTACCCTCATGGGCGTGTCCCAAATCATCCCCTCTCTTCACTATATAGACCGTCAAAAACGTCTTACCCTCATGGGCGTGTCCCAAATCAGCAGCTCTCTTCACTATATAGACCGTCAAAAACGTCTTACCCTCATGGGCGTGTCCCAAATCAGCCCCTCTCTTCACTATATAGGCATCAAAAACTTCTCATTGTCATCAGTCCACTCTGGACGTGTCCCAAACCATCTGTCTCTAAGCCGGAGAGGTTCAACACTAAGAATGAAAGAGGACGTCGCTTCTCCACTTCGGCTTTTCAACACGACTAATGTGCTCCTGTCCATCGGATCGTCTGCGGAGGACGCTCCACAGTCGAGAGGAGCCGCTAATGAAGTGTGGAGGCCAAAGCGATAGCGCTCAGAGCTCCTTTTGGCTCTCGGTGGCGATTACGAAGCCGAAATCCCGCTCAGAAACGATCCTCGCCTCGGCTGATCGGATTTTAATTAGCCTCTCATTCACTGTGACACGTCCGCGCGGTGCAAATTCCCAGCGGCTGAACCAATCCATCCATGTCCCATTAACTCCCGGCTCTGATCCGCTGCTCGACTTTCCGCTTTTTGAGGTGAACGTTATTCCACAGCCAAGACCGTGATGTTCCTGCCCTTAATGCTAAGCTCAACTAGCTTCATGCTAGCATGAGCATGAATCAGATCTTCTCAGGCAGCACAGACTGATTCATGAGTCATGAGCCTTGATCCTTCCCAATATGGCGGCATCTCTGAAAGTGTGGTTAGCGATCGATGCTAAGTGTAATTACAGTGAAATTTTAGCCAAACTTTTTTTTTTTTTAAATTAGCAACACACCTGAGAGAACTGATGATGTCATAGCTAGCTTATACTTATAGCTAGCTTATATTTTTGTCTCATTTTCGCTCTCACTGTGTCTTTGCGTTATGTGGATAAGACTTATAGCTAGCTTAAATGTTTGCCTCAATGTTTAGCTAGCATATGTTCAGAATTTATACCTCCTTGTTGCCTAGCAACACTGTTTACTATTATCTTATTTTAGCTAGCCTTCTATCAAGCTTTGTTACTTCTTTAAATGCTATTTACAATTGCTTGCTAGTTAACTTGGCTACTTTAAAAAAAAACAAACAATAAAGCAGTTTACTTAATATGAATTAGCTTATCATGAACTTGGCTAACATGGCTAGCTACTCAATGTCAGATAGCTAATGTTGGAGCGGTAACAATAACGTTTAATTAATGTTCATGCTAATTATTATTATTATTATTATTATTATTACATTTAATGTTTTAAGAAATTAAGTCAACATTTTTATTATCGTTCCACTTTTTGAAAAAAAAAATGTTAGCGAACTTGACTAGCTACTTGACAGTATGTTAATGTTAGATGGCTAACATTAATGTTAGCTTAGTGGGTTAAGTGACTTAACTTGTATGTAAATAGTGTTTAATTAAAAGCCGTTGTCTTTTATGGATTTTAAATTATTTCTAATTAAGCCGGAAAGGCTAGCTTTGATGTCACATGATCATCTTTGCTAGTAACATCAACCAATCAGATTTAACGAGCAGCGGTGAGATAAATTAGCGTGTTTATTTCAGCTTCTTTCTCTCAACTGAAATCTGTGTAATCAATTTTTTTTTTAAATTAATAATATTAAAGTTAATAACAAATAAGTATTTCTTCTTATTGCTGTTGTTGTTGTTATTATTATTAGATTTTTTTTACATTCCGATTTTTTTAGCACTGTTCCACTTTTAGAAAAACTAAAATAAAGTGTGTTATTTCGACGTGAACGGACGGGACGGGAGATGAAGATCAGTGGAATTCCTCTGCGGCCTGCTGCGTCTCATAGCGAGGGGAGAAGGGTGCACGCTCAGGGCCCTTTCACGATCGTCTAGGGACACTTCCTCGCGTCTCGCCGGGGCAGAGGGCAGCGGCAGAGCAAACGCAGGCGTCGTCCCAATCCACAGCGCCGTGTTGCGTTAGTGAAGGTTAGCGAAGGTTACGCGGTTAGGCGCGGTGAGGAATGAGGCGAGCCGGCGTTCACTCGCTCCCGATTACGAATCTCGGAGTCACTCGGAGTTACGACTGACTCACCACTCTGAGACTGAGCGACAAAAACTAATCAACACCTCCTGACCAATCAGGATCCAGAATTCATCAGCTGTGGTGTGTTTATATGTTGCTGTACTGAAGGTCTGTCTCTTATTCCCTGTGTGCCCTACGCCCTACACCCTACACCCTACGCCCTAAATCCTTACTACATTGGTACAAGAACGTACCAATTTTCCAGAATCTGAACTCTATAGAATTCCAGCGTGACTGAGATGTTAGCTACCACACACACACACACACACACACACACACACACACACACACACACACACACAGTGTTTAACTGGCTTCATTAAAACCCACTCGAGCATGAACATTAGGATAGTTATGACAATTAGGATAGTTACGGCTTTTTAGCGTTTTGTCCTCAGGCTACTTTGCGTTCAAGACGAGAGGGAAAAAAAAAAAAGCGCAACGATTACACCAAAGCATGCTAATAATCCTAATAATGCTAATAACGCTAGCTGAAATGGAACCGCTAGTTTTCTCGATTCTATCGATGCGATCATCATTGCTGTCAAAACACCACAGAGAGCTTTCAGACTGCCAACGAGATCTGACGTGTGTGTGTGTGTGTGTGTGAGTGTGTGAGTGTGTGTGTGTGTGTGTGTGTGTAAGTTACAGCTGTCACATGCTAGCATGCTGAACCTGAGACTACGCACATGTTCGACCCAACGTAATCACATTCCTGAGTGCGCCATGATGAAAGGGAAAACTCTAATGTGCACGGCTGTTTCCTTTAGCGCCAGGAACAGAGGGGGAGAAAGAAAACACACACACACACACACACACACGGCAGTCGTAATTAAGTTGCTGCGAATGGCGGCTCGTTTGGACGAACCGTGGCAGCGTGAACTCCCAGCGATACAACGCAGAGATCTGCGAGACTGACTGCATGACCTCAGGTGCAAGAAGGAAAAAAAAAAGGAAAAAGGCTTTATCGAAAAGAAAAATAAATAAAAAACACATTTTTAGAGACGTGGTGTTTACAGCGGCGCTGTCGTATCCAGAGAAGGTGTGTGTGTGTGTGTGTGTGTGTGTGATGATATATCAGTGTGTATAAGTGTAATAGAATGGAAGAAAATTTAATAAAGAGCGAAAAAGATACAGATTGCTAGGGCAGTTGCTAGGGCGGTTGCTAGAGCAGTTGCTAGGGTAGTTGCTAGGGTTGTTGCTAGGACGGGTGCTAGTGTTGTTGCTAGGGTTGTTGCGAGGGTTGTTGCTAGTGATGTTGCTAGGGAATTCCAGATGATTTGCTTAAGTGCTGCTAGACAGTTGCTGTGGTATTCCAGGTGATTGATGAGTGTGTTGCTTGATGGTTGCTATGGTGTTTAGGTGATTGCAAGTGTGTTGGCAGGCGGCTGCTATGGTATTCCACGTTGTTGCTATGGTGTTGCTAGATGGTTGCTGTGGTATTCTAGGTGGTTGCAGTGGGGCTTAAGGTGGTTGCTAGGAGGTTGCAGTGGAGTTTCAGTTGGTTATTAGGACATTGCTATTTGGTAAATACTATATGGTGTTCCAGGTGGTTGCTAGGGTGTTGGTAGGCAGTTGCTATTGTGTTCTAGGTGGTTGTTAGGGTGCTGTTATGCTATTCCAGTTGTTTGAAAGGCAGTTGCTGTCTTGTTCTAGGTATTTGTTAAGGCGTTGCTATGGTTTCCAGGTGGTTGCTAGGGTGTTGTAGGTATTTACAGGTGTAGGGGTGTTTAGCAGTGATCAACTTCATCATCCATCCATAACATTTAATGCTGCTGTTAGCATGTTAGCTATGAAAGAACTTTAGCTAGTCAGAGAAAAAAGTCGGCTAACAATAAAACAGCTAGAGTAACTGAGTATTAGCATTTGGATTCGTTTAGTTTTGTTTGGCTTTGCACATCTTTTCCGTTACCCAGCAGTGATCTCCTCCCGTGGTAACGGTTTTACTCCATGATTTCAGCCTCCGTTTTCCACACGCTTGACCTACATAGCAACAGTAACCAAGCGTGGGAGGGCGTTTGATGTCCTGTTCTTTGAAAAAACGAAACAAAACGTGATTTAACGTTTATGATGCACGTTTGATATCTGATGATAAAAAATGATGCAGGAATGACTTCAGCATCATACTGAAGCAATTTCACGGCATTAAAAGACAGATGAAGTTCGAGTCATTTGTAATCGTGCGTGCGTGTGTGTGTGTGTGATCAATACTGACTGGCCAAGAAAAAAAAAAAACAAAAAAAAAACGCAGCACCTGCAGCAAAGTCACGATTTGACCTCGTTACTCCGATCAGCGTCTGAACTTTTCCGATACGGAACGCTTTAAAAATGCGCATTCCTGAAAGTGCGAGATCAGTATCAGGAGCAGAAATCATATTACAGTGGAATAAAGAGGCGTTTGAAGTGTGTGTGTGTGAGAGAGTGTGTGTGTGTGAGAGAGAGAGAGAGTGTGTGTGTGTGTGTGTGTGTGTGTGTGTGTGTGTGTTTGCATGCTTGCATGCGCACGTTTCCGTTGCTTTATTACTGAACTTCGTCCAAAACTCCATTCTCCACCTTTAACTTGTTCTTTGTTTTTCCTCGAAATATCCCTATGACGTGTGAGTGTGTGTGAGAGAGAGAGTGTGTGTGTGTGTGTGAGAGAGAGTGTGTGAGTGAGAGTGTGTGTGTGAGAGTGTGTGTGTGTGAGAGAGAGAGTGCGTGTGTGTGAGAGAGAGAGTGCGTGTGTGTGAGAGAGAGTGTGTGTGTGTGTGAGAGAGAGTGTGTGTGTGTGTGTGAGAGAGAGTGTGTGAGTGAGAGTGTGTGAGTGAGAGTGTGTGTGTGAGAGTGTGTGTGTGTGAGAGAGAGAGTGCGTGTGTGTGAGAGAGAGTGTGTGTGTGTGTGAGAGAGAGTGTGTGTGTGTGTGTGAGAGAGAGTGTGTGAGTGAGAGTGTGTGAGTGAGAGTGTGTGTGTGAGAGTGTGTGTGTGTGAGAGAGAGAGTGCGTGTGTGTGAGAGAGAGTGTGTGTGTGTGTGAGAGAGAGTGTGTGTGTGTGTGTG
>CM075005.1:31233433-31238433 GCA_037576675.1 Pangasius sanitwongsei
GTGGAAGAGGGAAGAAGGAGGGAGAGAGGGATATAGAAAGGAAGGAGAGATTAAATAAATGGAGCGATGGAGAAAGGATGTTAGGGCAGAGGGAGAAGGAAGGAAAGAAAATGAGAAGGGAAGAGAAAAAAGATTAAAAAGAGACGAAGAATATGAGAGAGGGAAGAAGACTAAACAAGAGAAATAAAAGCAAAATATAGATATGAAGAGAGAAAAGAGAGCGAGGAAAAGAGATGGAGAGAATTTGGAAGGAGAAAAAGAGGGAAGGAGAGAGAGAGAGAAGGGTGAGACGATGATGGAGTGATGGAGAAAAGCAGGGGTGAAAGAGGGACAAGAAATGTGATTAACAAAGAAAAAGTATGAGAGGAAAAAAGGAGAGGAGGAGAAAGATAGAAAAGGAAAGAGGGAGGAAGATGAAGAGCGAATGATAAAGACTGAGGAAGTGATGGAAAGAAAGACAAAGAGAAACTGAAAGGGAAGTAAAAAAAAAAGAGAAAGAAAGGGTAGAACGATCAGAGAGAGACAGAAAGAGGGAGAGAGACAGATGGAGAGATTAAACCCTGGAGTCAGTAGTAAGAGAAAACCGTAACAAAACATTTGTGTAGAAAAGCAGCTCAAATACAAACAGCACCGTAAGTGTTGGGCGCTTTTTGATGATGTCATCTTATTACTCCTCATTGAGAACATTCCATAGTACAGCAGTGTGTTTGGCGCTTTTTGATGAGGTCATCTTATTGTTCTTCCTCAAAAAGTTCCACAGTACAGTAGCATGTTTGCCGCTTTTTGATGAGGTCATCTTATTGTTCTTCCTCAGAACATTCCACAGTGCAGCAATGTGTTTGGCGCTTTCTGATGATGTCATCTTATTACTCCTTATTTAGAACATTCCACAGTACAGTAGCTAAAAAAGGGATTTTGTTAAACAGTGTGTTGGAAAAGTGAGACTGTTGCAGACCTGCATGTGGTGACGTCTGGATTATTATCTCAGAAACAGATCCGTCTCGGCACTTTGGGGAATATTTATTATTTTTCCGGTTTAGTTAAACCGTTTCTCTCTCTCTCTCTCTCTCTCTCTCTGTCTGTTCCAGTGTAAATGATCTGATAACAGGCTCCAGTGAAGTCGGCTTGATTTGTCACCCTCCTGAGTGGACACTACACATGTTCCCTAGATCCTGATCCTGTAGATTCGTGTGTTAGATATAAATAATTTGACTGGGTTTTGGTTTGTAGTTTGTGCTGATTTGCTTCACACTCACTGTACAAACATCAGATAAAAATACTCAACTGACGCGATCTGATCCTCGCGCCTGAATCGTTTTATTCTCATTTTATTCTCATTTTATTCTCATTTTATTCTCACTGGTCGAGGGGCTGTGGATTTCCCGTAATCAGTTTCAACTGTTAGTTAGTTTAACAAATTTAACATTAAAACAGTTGTTTGTTTAAAAAAAATAAAATTAAAGTGTTAGCCACATTAGCAGTAACATAGCGGCAGAGTGGTGTGTGTGTTAGCCGAGTGTGTTCATTTACGCTATGCTAACAGCTAAATCGCAGCACACTGATTAGCTTTGCAGCAGTGTTCATGCTGGCAGCGAGTTTGGATTTGTAATAATAATAAAATAATAATAATAGTATTAAAAGAAAGAAGGAAAAGAGGAATGCATGACAGACGTGATGACGTTTTCCTCAACAAACAAAAACAAGACAAAAACGTTTCTGATTTTGTCTCGTTTTTGTTTGTTCAATAAAATGTCTTCAGGTCACACATTTTGAGCAAAACGGTGAATTTCCCATTTAAGGTTTTAGTTTTTCATCAACAATTTGAACACCGGTCGCAGGACAGGTGTTCTAAAGGCTAAATAAATATGACTTTTATCGTAAAGTCACGATGTTTATTTAAGTTTTGGAATGATTTGAGACGGGACCCGCCCTCGCTAAGCTCTCAATCTGAGCTAGGAAGCTGAGTAAGAAGTTCCGAGGACAGATGTGACCTTCTCGGCCTCCATTTTTCTCCCGTAATAAGAGTAATGTGGTGTGTGTGAACATTACGAACGTTACTGTACGGAAAGCGAAGCCAGAGTGGGCGCAGGATCTCAGCGCAGCGGCCAGCACGCTGATGGATACAGTTGTACAACACAGTCATATCTGAGCGAGACAGACAGAAGATGGATCCTCTGGATAATTTATAAAATGTAGTGGATACAAAAAGGCTCTTTTTCTCACAGCCGGGCTACGTTTTTTTTTTTTTTTTTTTTCCTCTCCTCCTCCTCCCTTTTTTTTCTTTTCAGCGAGTTGGCAACGGAAAACTAATGTGTGTCATAGCAAGTGAATGTACAATAATCCCTCTCGCTCGCTCTCATTTACCAGGATAAATAATTGTTATCTTCATATTTTTCACATCTGAAATGTTATGTTTGACTTGGCTGGCGTTCTGGAAGCTTGTCGCGGTTAGGGGGAATATTTTCCCAAAAAAAAAAAAAAAAAAAAGAAAAAGAAAAATCATTTTTCAAATGAGCCTTCCAGCACGGAGGAGGAACGGTAGTTATGTAGGCTGGGGTTCGACCGGACCGTCGAGTTAACAAATTGTAATAACATGGCACCGCTTCGAGAAATAGTTCCACTTTGATAACTGCGGGCCAATCGTTGTTTTTTCAGCTAATTATAATGAAATACTGCGCAATAAGCCGAGGGCCGATTCCCCGGCAAACCAAACACCAAACAGTTTAAGCAGGATTTTTTTTTTTTTTGCGCTCGACAGACATAAATATTTTCTTTTCGGTTATTGACAATAGAAATTATGCTCTGGCAGAACGCACGGCTGCAATCAGCTCACGTAATTATCAGGCGGTTTTTTTTTTACGTTCACGAAGGCTGGTTACAATAGAGTATTAATCAACGTTACTCGCTCTCGGGGTGGGGGAGGGGAGTTTTTTTTTTTTTTTTTTTTTAAGTCAAAGCGCTGCTGTCATTACTCAACGCTCTGCAGCGCTAGTTTGACTGATTCCTGTAATTTTCGAGTGCCTTTTTCCCTCCAAATGAAAATATTTGCTCCTGGACTTCCATCTCTCGCTGACGGGACGCAGAGTCGCTGCGATATTAATAGCTGCAGCCACAGAGATACGAAGCAGAGCTGCTGAAACGCCACAGATATATTTCTCCACTGCACCGTGTGTGTGTGTGTGTGTGTGTGTGTGTGTGTGTGTGTATACACTATTATATCAAATAAAGTTCCTGCACAGGTACGATTTTGTTCTACATGCTACAAACTATATAAACAGACGAGGAACCGTGGATGCTAACACACTCTTATTATCACTCTTATTATCCGGATTATTTTTGCCCTGTCACTACATTAGAAGATTCAGAAAGTTAAAGTTCTACGTCGAAGATTTGATCCTGAGAAGAACAAGCTATGAACTCTTAAGGGTTCTAGATGTGTGTGGAAACGAGTGTACTGAAATGTGGAGCATGGGAACTGCGTGTGTGGTTGGCGCTTTTTGATGATGTCACCTTCCTGCTCCTTCAAAGGTTCACTAAGCGTTCTACTTTGAATCCTTGAACCTTTAAGGGTGAGAAGAACAATCAAGGAACTCTTTAGCACTTTAAATGCACCCAGAACCTCTCAGATGAGGAAAATCCAAGGTGTTACACAGAACCAAGAGGCCGAGAGGAACAAGCAAAGAACACTTAAGGTGTGTGTGTGTGTGTGTGTGTATGTGTGAAAACGACTGTAGAGGAATGGGGACAGAAACTGTGCGCAGTTGGCGCTTCTTGATGATGTCATCCTGCTGCTCCTTTAAGAGCTTGTTGTGGGTTCTGAGCTTTATAAGAAAGCGTTTCTCTGATGGAACCTTTGAGGATGAGAGAAACAACCAAAGAGGGTTCTCCTCTCAGACAGAGAGACTCTAAGGTGCTACATAGAACCTTTAAGGCCAAATCGAAGAACAAAACAAGACGTGTGTGTGTGTGTGTGTGTGTGTGTGTGTGTAAACAAGAGTATAGTGGAATGGGGCGCATGGGAACTGTGTGTGTTTGACGCTTTTTGATGATGTCATCCTGGCTCTCCTTTAAGAGCTTGTTAAAGGTTCTTAGCTTAGTAAAGAAAAATTCTTCTCTGATCGGGAAACTACATAGAACCCTTAACGTTGAGAGGAACCACCAGAGAGGGTTCTCGATGTGCGTAGAAGCTTAAAGCAGAATGTTCTGTTCTCAGGTATAAATGGACGATTACACACTCCTCACTCTAATAGTTAGAAATGATTCTGTTTTAAATTATTTCACTGGATTCGAACTTTTTTAAATTAAGGTTCTGTAAAGTTCTATGTGGACCCTTTAAAGCTGAGAAGAATAACCTGAGAAGAACACTTCTAGATGTGTGTAGAAAGAAGAGTGTACTGGAATGAGGCATATGGAGACTGTGTGTGTTTGGCGCTTTTTGATGATGTCATCTTACAGCTGCTTTAAGGGTTCCTTAGGGATTCTTAGCTAAATAAAAATGCGATAGGGAAACTTCATGCACCACTAAGGCCGAGAGGAACACCTAAAGAACGCTTGAAGGTCCTAATAAATCTGTGTAGATCCTTGCAACATAACTTTGTTCTTCACGGCACAAACAATATAAACGGATGCAGAACCGGAACCGTCTTATAACACGGATTCAATTCATTATTTTGCTTAGTTACGGCATTCGATTCGGAAATTATGGTTCTGTGAGGTTCTACATAGAACCTTTAAGGCTGAGAGGAGCAACTGAGGACCATGTAAGGGGTTCTACATGTGTGTAGAAACAAGAGTGTACTGAAATGCCGTGCATGTGCACCGTTTGTGTGGGTGTGTGTGTTTGGCGCTTTTTTATGATGTCATCCTATTGCTTCTTTAATGGTTCCTTTATGGGTTCTTAGCCTAACCCGTTCTTCGTTAAATCGTCTCTGATGGCGAATATCGTGATAAGTTTGTGATTTTTGAGAAAATGTATATTAAAAAAAACAAAGGTGAATGTA
>CM075005.1:31242716-31296103 GCA_037576675.1 Pangasius sanitwongsei
GCTGCTGCTGCTGCTGCTGGATTCTCAAACCTGATTGGTCAGGAGGCGATGATTCGTTTCCTAGAATCAGCAAACAGCAGGTTCATACGCTCGATACGTTACCGTTTCCATAGCAACAGGTCATTCGCAGGGACTTGCGCGGCACACGCTCCACTGATGATAAACAGATTCAAAATCAGTGTCCGATCATTGATACTTCTGTCAGGAGACATTTACGTGTAACACGCATGCAAGGAGTCCATTAATTTGTTATTAATTTTTACACGTTGACACTAAAAACCAAACATGATCATTGTGAAGAAGTTTTTTAGCTAACACTAAGCTAGCTAAGATACACTTTATTAAGCTAGGTAACTTTTTGGGCTGTTTATTAGCTTAGAACCACGTAAAAAAAACAAACACACACAAACAAACAAACACAAACAGTACTCATCAACAATGTTTTCTATCTAGAACTAACTAGCCAGCTAGCTAACAAGCCAATGCTAATCATTTAAAGAGTGCGGTTTATATACTTTTATGTACCCAGTTTATTAGCTTAACATCACGAAAGTTTCTAGCAAACATTAGTCTCCAGTGTCAGCGCTTTGTAACATTCCGTAGATGAGTTTACGTGGTTCTGCGGTTTCTCGGTAACATGACAAGCCGCGTCTGGGAGAGGATGGCGAGCTGTAAACGACTGTTTACAGCTGATTCGTTTGTAAACGACTGTTTACAGCTGATTTGTTTATAAACGATTGTTTACAGCTGATTTGTTTGTAAAGGACTGTTTACAGCTGATTCGTTTGTAAACAGTTGTTTACAGCTGATTCACTTGTAAATGACTGTTTACAGCTGATTCGTTTGTAAACGATTGTTTACAGCTGATTCGTTTGTAAACGATTGTTTACAGCTGATTCGTTTGTAAACGATTGTTTACAGCTGATTCGTTTGTAAACAGTTGTTTACAGCTGATTCACTTGTAAATGACTGTTTACAGCTGATTTGTTTGTAAACGACTGTTTACAGCTGATTCGTTTGTAAACGGTTGTTTACAGCTGATTTGTTTGTAAATGACTGTTTACAGCTGATTCGTTTGTAAATGACTGTTTACAGCTGATTCGTTTGTAAATGGTTGTTTACAGCTGATTCGTTTGTAAACGATTGCTTACAGCTGATTCGTTTGTAAACGGTTGTTTACAGCTGCTAAATGAGAACAGTTTCATTAACATTATATGTAACTGTAAATGGATAAAAAGTATTACTTTAATCGATTTTGTAATCATTGACAAGTTGCTGTGGTCTAAGAGGAATAAAACACTTAAAAAATAAACAACTTTGTTGTGGTAACAGTAACTCCGCTGTCAACAAGGTAGACCTGTCAATCAAACGCAGTGGGCGGGACTTTTTGAACAGAAAGTAAACAATGAAATCAGCGTAATTATAAAATTCTTCGTATTTCACGTCCATGTTTTAGATCATGGAGGTAAATTTAATTTTGCTTTGATTTTTTTTTTTCCCCAGAAAGTGTGTTTAATCTGAACATTTTTGCAAATAATTTTATTTTGTGTGTTTAAAGTTTCTGTTAGTAAAATCAGCAGCTACACTTCAGTAAATGCTTTATGCTTTTACTCACAATCAGTGTCGTAGAATTTCTTACATTTCACACACACACACACACACACACACACACACGCGCGCACACACACACACACACACACACACGGTGGCGTCTCGCTGTTTTTTCCCTTTTCCCCTCTCAGCATCTTACGCAACCTTCACTCTGTTTACTGACCGAGCAAAGCCACGCTGTATACATTTATTTTATTTTTCTTCCCTGTTTTTTCTTCTTTTTTTTCCCGGAGAAAGCGAAGGATGTGGGATTTCAGCCCAAATGGAAAGAACGCTGTTATCTAAATGAAATATATCTGTGCTTCTGGAAGATTGGAAAATGTGTGTTATTTTATTTATTTATTTATCTATCTTTTTTTTTTTTTTTCCCCCCAGAACTGAGCTCCATGGAAATGCGACCTCATGAAGGAGACAAACACATTTCTCTCGTTTTGGAAAAGCTTTCCGTGAATCCAAACATTTTTCTTAAAGTGTTCCAGAAAGCTGAAACGATCCGTGCGACTGTTTACGACGACCCGCTGCGCTATAAACCACGTTTTTCTCGTGTTTCTCGTTCTTCTTCGTTCTGAGCGATCGTGTTTCTCACGGCGACGGGATCCTGTCGTCCCGAGCTGAGCTTTTCTACCGCACGCCTCTACGTCGCGATGATGTCGTTACGAACACGCCGACGCTGTTTACGTGCGTTGACGTTAACGTTAACGTTAACATTTGCGCACAAAAGTTGCAGTTAGAATCAGTAAAATCTCTAACGGTTTCCTTTAGTTTCCATTAGAATCGGTGTAATGGTAATGGTTGCTAGCTATCAAGAAAGTTTTCTAGCTAACACTGACTAGCCAGCTAGCTACCTAGCAAGTTAACAAGCTAATGCTTATAATTTAAAGACTTTTGTTTATATACATTAAAGAACAATGTATAGAAATTATAGAACTTTTTGGAGAGTTTATTAGTTGGACACATTACTAAAAACCAAACATGCTAATTGTGAAGAAAGGTTTTTAGCTAACACTAACCTACCTAGCTTTCAGGCTATAGTGCCTGGATATACTTTATTAAGCTAGGTAACTTTTTTGGGCTTTTATTAGCTTATAACCACTTAAAAAAAACCAAAAAAACAAAACCAGTACTCATCAACAATGTTTCTAGCTAGTACTAACTAGCCAGCTAGCTAACAGGCCAATGCTAATCATTTAAAGAGTGTGGTTTATATACCTTTATACCTTTTGTGGCAGTTTATTAGCTTAACTCCACAGTTAAAAAATTGAACAATCATGCTAGTTAGCAAGAAAGTTTCTAGCAAACATTAGCAAGCTAGCACTAGCAAGTAAGAGTTTATAGTTTTGTAGGTTTTTGGAGACTGTTACTCTGGCACCGTGAACAAACGCACAAATCATCATGAATGTGTCTAGCTACCTAGCTAGCTAACAAGCTAGCACTAGCAGCTGAAAGCGTTTGGTTTATATACCTTGGGTATCAAGCTAGTTTCCTAGCTAGCTAACAAGCAGAACAAGCATTTCAGCGTTCAGCTTTATTCGTGTTTATACTGCAGATTACAGCAGCTTCCACTTCTGTTCGCTTCTGTTTGCTAATACTGCAGGAAAACTGTGTAACATTTCACCAGGTTGTACTTTTAACCGTCCAGATCTTTACACGCCGGTTAGCGTTGCTCTTGACCTGTGAGCTGCTCTGCTGAAGCCGGAGCTCATGGGAAAGCGTTGCCCCGACGCTGAACGGAACCTCCGACTCCAAACACGCTGCGTTATCTCGCGCTGTTTAAAACTAATCTTAAAAGCATTTCAGCTTCCAGCAGGAGCTGGACACGCAGAGCCTCATTCGCTCACTGCAGCGAAAGATAAACGCGCTGGAGCGACTCCATCGCTAATCACAGTGACATCATGGAGGCTTCAGGGGACGGGTCGGTTCTGTTCGGTTCTGTGCTGTTCGGTTCGGTTCTGTGCTGTTCGGTTCTGTGTTCTGGTCGGAGCTCACTCGTGTGTAAATGATATTTTTTTGGGTAAAAAAGCGCTGAGATATGACACGCTTATTCAAATACGTGATTCAGGACCAAAGCACGTGTGTGAGTGAGCGTGTGTGTGTGTACATGTCTGTATGAGTGTGGGTGTGTGTGTGAGTGAGTGTGTGTGAATGCGTGTGTGTGTGAGAGAGCATGTGTTTGTATGAGTGTGTGTGAGTGAGTGAGTGAGTGAATTTGTGTGTGTGTGTGTGTGTAAATGTGTGTGCGAGTGTGTGTGCGTGTGCGTGTGCGTGTGTGTATGTGTGTGTAAGTGTGTGTGTGTAAGTGTGTGTAAGTGTGCGTGAGTGTGTGTGTGAGTGCGTGTGTATGTGCGTGTGTGTGTGTATGTGCGTATGTGTAAGTGTGCGTGAGTGCGTGTGTGTGTAAGTGTGTGTGTGTGTGTGTGTCACTGTCACTGAACTCGTCTTGAAACTTCATACCGTTGAATTCTTTAAACTCTGTAATGGATTCCTGCTTCTGCGGCGTTCGGTGTTTGCGGCTCGTTGGATTACGACTCGAACGTCAGCATCAGGAAAGATCGGAATGATCGGACTCCCGGAAATGATGTCATTAGCGACGGGAATATTTCTGGCTTTTTCTCTGCGTAATGCTTAACGCGTAAAGAGTGCAATGTTTTTTTATTTGTATTTTATTTATTTATTTATTTTCACACGTTACACCGTTTCACCTCTTACAGTTACTTCACTACGTTTTAAAGACGTTTCAAACCGACCTGCAACACAAGAACAAAATTTTTGTTTAAAAATTATTAAAAAGAAATATATTTTTAAAAAATCACTGGAAAATTGTGCATCTGGCAACCCTACATGAAGTGTTATTTCATTTATTTATTTTTGAATAATGTTTGTTTGTATAAATATAGAATGTAGAAACAGACTTTATATTAAAATCTCTTTAAAAGCCTCATTTTTAATTCATTTTTTTTCAACTCTTCTTTATTTTTTTTTTTCTAAAACGTCTCACCTCTTCAGCCTTCTTTAGCAGGACATAAAGTTGCGTACCAACGTAAAGTTATGTTTTTTAAAACCTATTAAAGCCAATCTTAAAAGAAGGAAAGAAAAGAAAGGGAGGAACATAAAAAATTCAAAATAAGAAAATGAAAAAGTTAAAAATAGAAACACATGAAAGAGAGAAAAGCGAAAATCTATCAACAAAACAAATTATAATAAAAAGACAAAAAAACATTATTTTTTTCAATTTTTTTTTTTTACTTTTTTTTTATGAAAGTCCCCATTCTTCAGAATTTATTGTATTTTCAATAAAAATTTAAAGGTGTATAAAGTTAGAATCATAACCCTGAAATCATAACGAGGGCTTTTTGAGATTATGATGTAAAATTTATTACTGTGTGTGTGTGTGTGTGTGTGTGTGTGTTTAAAGAGGTCGTTAGAGGTCATTAGTCGTTTGAGGTGAACGGTTAGCGATAAAAGCACTCGAGTTGCTGTGGATTTGTTTGTGGAGTTTCTGAGACAGATGAATGAACAGCAGCTTGGGCAAAGAGAGACAGAGAGAGAGAGAGAGAGAGAGAGAGAGAGGAGTGAAGAGGAGTAGACATAAACAGAGAAATAAACTCCCTCAGACTGATAACAACACAAGGGAGGATGAAAGAGAGAGAGAGAGAGAGAAAGACAATGAGATTGTGTGAGAGAGAGAGACAGAGAGAGAGAAAGACAGCAAGAGAGAGAGCGAGGGAGAGAAAGACAGTGAGAGAGAGAGAGAGAGGGAGAGAAAGACAGTGAGAGAGTGAGATGAAGACAGGGAGGGAGACAGAGAAAGACAGCGAGAGATAGAGCGAGGGAGAGAAAGACATTGAGGGAGAGAGAGAGATAGAGATAGTGAGAGAAAGAGAGGGAGAGAGAGAGACAGCGAGAGAGAGCGCGGGAGAGAAAGACAGTGAGAGAGAGAGAGGGAGAGAAAGACATTGAGAGAGACAGTTAGAGAGAGAGAGAGAGGGAGAGAGAAAGACAGCGAGAGATAGAGAGATGGAGAGAAAGACATTGAGGGAGAGAGAGATAGATAGAGATAGTGAGAGAAAGAGAAAGAGAGAGAGAGAGAGGGAGAGAAAGACATTGAGGGAGAGAGAGATAGATAGAGATAGTGAGAGAAAGAGAAAGAGAGAGAGAGAGAGAGAGAGAGATAGTTAGAGAGAGAAACTCCTCAGAGGTTTCTTGAGGAAAAAGACAATGCAAAGCTCCTAAATGCTATATATATATATATGTGTGTATGTATGTATATATATATAAAATGTACAGCACCATGTGACACGCTACCGAATAAACAAACTAGCGACGTCTCAAATCGCAGACTTGTGCCCTACTCTACAGCGTTACTGAGCACCAACACTGACGCGTTTCCTGTTACAGAAAGTGTTCGAATTAAGAAACCTCTTAAACCCAGCAAAAGCTGTTTTGCGTACCAGCCCGTTTACGCACGTCTGTGCTGCGTAGACTTTCTATATTAGTACATTTTCAATGCACAGTGAGGGTTTGCGATTTGAGACGCAGCCCATTGACATACACCTGCGGGAGCTAGCTAGCTTTCTGAGCAGTCTACTAGTCATCAAGAAGGTTTCTAGCTAACATTAACTAGCCAGCTAATACGTTAACTTAAGTAGCTAGCTAGCTTTCGGAGCAGTTTTCTAGATTAGCCTAGATTGCTCAGTAGTAAATGTGTATTTTCTCTGCCTCTTATCGAGTGCGTGAGGTTTGTAACCCGAGACATGTTAATAAAACTGTGCTTTATCACCCCTATTGCCCCGTCTCTCTCTCTCTCTCTCTCTCTCTCTCTCTTATTGCCCCCTGTAGGGGTGAGATGTGGGGCTCCGTATCTTCACACTCCATCGATCAGCAGTCAGAAGCAGCTCGGCCATTACTGATTAACGCACGGCTGATAGCACCGGGGCGGGAAGTGTCCAAAGCAAACACACACACAAATGTGGAGGAAAATGGCGTCTGTCGTTTACGATAAAGCAAACAGAGCCGAGTGGGCGGGGCGAGCGGCACACGGGTTCATTACGCACGACCTTTATCACACGGCAGAAACGTGCGTTTGGGGATTCGGCCGTTTATTCTGTATCGGTGCCAGCGTGTGTTTCTCCTCTCGCGCTAAAGCTGATAGAACGAGCAAAAATCAGTCTCTGTAGAAGGTTCTAGACTGATTAGTATCCCATCCTCGAACACTAGAAGACGCAGCAAAACATGACAGAACAAAACACAACAAAGCAAAACTTCTCCTCTCAGAACACACACTCTGGTTCCTCTCGGGGTTTCGTCCTCCTCGTGTCCTCTGAGAGAGCTTCTCCTCGCCGCCGTCTCCTCTGGACTCTTCGTCAGGAATCGAAATCTGCAGCCGGAGTGCTGTAAAGCTGCGCTGTGACGATGTTTAAAGCGCTGTACAAATAAAACTCGGTCGAATTTAGCAAGACACGAGCAACAAACCATGGCTACGTTTACATCCACATCAAATTCCGTTTAAGATCTATATTCCGGTTTCAGCCATATTCCGAATACGTTTATATGCGTCCAGGGTTTGGTTGTTGTGAGTTTGCCGGAGTTGCCGTTCCTAAATACCAAGCCTACAGCCCACAATTCCTTAAATCTCCATTCAGTGGATTTTCTGAATACGGTGTTTACATGCAACAAATTTCCAATTAAAACAGGCATATTCCAGGGGTGGGAATCGGAATTTGGGGAATCAGAATATTGTCTTAATCTGAATCACGTTGCAATCGGATTGCGACGTTTACGTGATTCGATACTAATTTGAATATCGCCAAATTCCCATTAATATCGGAATATTGATGCGCGTGTAAACGTAGCCGATGAGAGAGCAGCGAACTGAACAGGGAGCCGAACGGAACTAAACCAAAACAGGACTAAGAAAAACAGGATGGGAAAGGAACAGATCGGTGGAACTTAAAAGAACAAAACTGAAAGAAGAGGACAAACCGGAACTGAAGCGGAAGAACAGGAAGGAACCGAACAAAAAAACAAAAGAAGAAAGGAACAGAACAGATCAGTTTAATGGAACAAATCAGAGCAGAACGGAAGTTCAAAGGAGAAAAGCAAAAGAAACACAACGAAAACAAAAGAACAGAACGAAACCAGGATGGAAAAAAATGGAATGGAACTGAAGGGAACAAAACTAAATCAGAAAACACGATGGAAAGAACAGAAACAAAAATCCAGCACAGATCATAAGAGAACAGGAACATCACAAAAGAAGAGAATAGAACTGAACCAAAACCAAAGAATAAAACAAAAAAGAACAAAACAAAACAAAAAAAAGGGAACAGAAATGAAAAGAACAAAACAGAAAACAATGAAGAGAGAGAAGAGAGAACAGAACGGACCAGAACAAAACTAAATCAGAGAAGAGCAAAACAGAAAAGAACACAATGGAAAACAAAAGATGAACAGAACATAAAGGAACAAAACCGAACAGAAAAGAATAAAAACGTAGGACAAAACAAAAAAGGACAAAAGAGTAGAACAGGAGAGAAAAGATGGAAAGGAACTGAAAGAAAGAAAAAAACACAAAACTGAAAGCAATGAAACAGCGTTGAAGAGAACAGAGAAGAGAGTGGAACAAAGATAAAAACAGAAAAGATGAAAAGAGGAAAGAAAAGGATGAAACTTTAAAAAAAAAAAACAGAAGGGAAAAGAAAAGAACGTAACGTTACAGAAGAAATCAGAACATGATGAAACGACATCGAACGGAACAGAGAGCAGAGCTGAAAGAGGACAGAAAAGGAAAAGAACAAAGCAGAAAAGACCGTGATGTAATGACAAAAAAAGGAACGAACAAAAAAGAGGACAAGAAAGAACAGAGCGTTACAGGACCAAACCTAAACACAGCGTTGATGTTAATGTTAATGTTAATGTTGGTCTGTTTTGCAGCAGTGTTAGTGTCTGGTGTTAGTGCACTACTACTCACTGTGTGTCCCGGTGTGTACACACACACACACACACACACACACACACACACACACACACATGGAGAGAGCACAGAGTGTGTGTTGTTTGTGTTTAAATGAAGACCATGACGTCACAACGGAGATACGAGGATTTCTCACGCATTCCTGAATGATATGTGATGTTGTGTAATGTTTGATAAGACTGATGACTGGTAGTGGCATAATTTGGGCCCGGTATAATAAGCATGTGTGTGTGTGTGTGTGTGTGTGTGTGTGTGTGTGTGTGTGTGAGATGTCAGAGCCAAGCCAGAGCTGGTTTTTATGGCGTTCATCAGTCACAGCGAGGCGGCGGGCAGTGCCAGCGTCAGGAGTTATGACCTCACGGTCGACACGCTCCAACCAAAATATTGCCTCAGTGTCTGCTTTATGAAATGATTTTAATTAGATGTCACGTCAGAAGAAATGATGCTGTTGGGTCACGGTTCAGTGCAGCGGTCGTGGCAGAACCAAACAATGCCAATGTGCCACACACACACACACACACACACACACACACCTCTTATTCAACTCTAATAAACCGTAATGGCACATTGAACTAAAAGCTTTGAAGTGCTCCTGGAGAGGAAAGAGAGAGAGAGAGAGAGAGAGAGAGAGAGAGAGAGAAAGCGTGTGTGTGTGTGTGTGTGTGTGTGTGTGTGTGTGTGTGTGTGTGTGCGCGCATGTTCGGAGAGAAAATGAACAACAGAAAACCAGACAAACGATAGACATGCTTCATCTTCGCATTTTCCCTCTCTTTCTCTCTCTCTGTCCCTGCTTAGTGCCTGGAGCCCCCTCAGGGAGGATGTGATGTCATCAGCATGCGCCTGCCTCCTGTCAGATTGGTGACAGGGGTCGTCCTTTATGAGGTGTGGCACGCACACACAGGCATGCACGCACACACACACACACACACACACACACACAATATTTAGAAAAATCTGCTTTGTGTTTCTGTCCCTGGCAGCCAGCGACATTCTTCCCAAAGCACCATGACATCATGACACCGTGGAGCGGCCATTTTTATTTCTGAGGTCTTCAGATGTTCAGAAAAAAAAGAGGTTTTAACCCAAACACTGGCGTTTTATAGCAGAAACATTACTAGCGTATTCAGTAGCTAGCTCAGAGTCAGCTGCTTTATAGGCTAATTAGCAGGCTAATAAAATGCATTAAGGGAAACTTGTATAAGGGTTCATAAGGCTAGAGTTGGTTTAATGGGGTCACCAAAGGTCATACCTCAAACCTCTTTTTTTTTTCCTCGTGCATTTTTAATTAAATTAAAACACTTTTAATTCAACCCAAATTCAAACGTTATTTACTGAATATATTAAAAATGTGTATGGAACGTAGAACCCTGAGAACGTAGGGCACTCTTAAGGTGGGGCCCTGGGATCAAAGGGCATTGGGGATATAGGGCCCTGGAAACATAGGACCCTGGAATAATAGGGCCCTGGAATAATAGGGCCCTGGAATACTAGGGGATTTGAAATATAGGACATTGGAGAAGTAGGACCTTGGGAATACTAGGGCCTCGGAATATCAGGGCCCTGGAAACATAGGACCCTGGAATACTAGGGCCCCGGAATATCAAGGCCCTGGAAACATAGGACCCTGGAATAATAAGGCCCTGGAAACACAAGATCCTGGAATAATAGGGCCCTGGAATACTAGGGGATTTGAAATATAGGACACTGGAGAAGTAGGACCTTGGGAATAATAGGGCCCTGGAATACTAGGGCCTCGGAATATCAGGGCCCTGGAAACATAGGACCCTGGAATAATAGGGCCATGGAAAGATAGAACCCTGGAAACATAGGGGATTTGAAATATAGGATATTGGGGTTAATAGGGTCCTCGAAATATAGGACACTGGAGAAGTAGGACCTTGGGAATAATAAGACCCTGGAAACATAGGACCCTGGAAAAATAGGGCCATGGAAAGATAGGACCCTGGAAACATAGGATCCAGGAAACATAGGACCCTGGAATACTAGGGCCTCGGAATATCAGGGCTCTGGAAACATAGGACCCTGGAATAATAGGTCCATGGAAACATAGGACCCTGGAATCATAGTACTCTGGAAACATTAGATACTGGAATAATAGAGCCCTGTAAACATAGGGAAGTGGAAAAGTAGGACCTTGGGAGATAGATTTTGTGAATATGGAACCCTGGGAACATTGGGCCTGGAAATGTAGAACCCTGGGAACATTGGGCATTGGTGATATAGGGCCCTGGGATCTGAGGTTATAGGACCCTGGGAACATGTAGAACCCGGAAATACAAAATGCTAGTAACACAGGACCATTGGAATAAAGGGTTCTGGGAATATTGTGATTTTTCCAAACTTACAAAGAAAGAATGCTGAACCTTGAGAACATGTGTCTGACTCTTGTATGCACTTGTACGCATCACTGGGAGAAGAATTCATTTTTAAACATCATATAACTTTGAAAAAGGAGTTTATTATGTGATTTGTATATTTAAAACTGAGTGCATGTGTGTTATATTAGAAACACACACACACACACACACACTTGTTACATGAACTAAAGTCACTTGAGGCAGCAGCGAATAAAAGATTTCATTTTAATTTGAACACATCACTTATTAAAATACGAGATTATTTGTTCGCCCTGGTTTTACGATGTTTTACTAAAATTCCTTCGCGTCCTGCGTGAAGCTCTTTCAACACAACGCATAAATCCGCCACCTCGCGTAATGTTTCGAGTTCAAATAAAGCAGCAGCCAAGAGCTTAGCATTTTATTATTTTATTTTTTTTTGGCCCTCATCGCGCTTTCTCTCCGATGGGCTTTACCTCATTGCGATGTCATCATCACGCGCCGGACCTGTGGGCTTTCCATGCTGTGATGATAATATGTCCGTAATCAAGAATCCAGGATTTGGCTGAACGTCGCTCTGAAAATGCCATTTTGGGAGAGGATCTGTGTGTCGTGTTGTTTCTGGCAAAAATATATCACGGACCTGATCCGCTAACCGCTTCATAATTCACACGTCTCCCTTTTTATCCACGACGCACGTCGATGACACGTACAGAAACGTTTAGCCGAGTCATGCGTCATGCAGCATGATAATTAGCATTATAACTTTCTATTTATTACTATAAACATCTGTGACTTAGCAGAAACAGTTTGCATTTATTAGCATTAACATCCGTGATTAGCAGAAACGCTCGTAAACATGTCTGGGTTAGCAAAAAAAAAAAAAAAGAAGAATTAGCACAAATGTCTTTGAATTAGCATAAACACTGTACATATTAACACACAAATGTCTGTAAATTAGCAAGTCTATATTCATTAGCACAATAACATAAACATCAGACATTTCTTAGCATAAATGTCAGAATTAGCAAGACTAAATCATAAATTAGTCCGTATTTGTTAGCATAAACATCTGCAAATTAGCAGAAACAGTCTGTATTCATTAGCATACGCATCTTCAGCCAGCAGAAACGGTTTATAATTATTAGCATAAATGTCTGAATTTGCGAAAACTATTTTTATAACCACCGAATTAACAAACTGTGTGTGTATTTCACTGTGAAATAACACACGATCACCATCTGTGAATTAGCGGAAAGAGACTGCTTTAGCATAAACGATATCTGTGAATTAGCAGAACCACAAGAAGGTTGTGATTTTAATGATTTAAAAAAATGAATGATTTTAATTTAAAGAAGACAAAAAGTGAGGAGATGTTTTTGAGTTAAGCTTTGCTTCAAATCGTAGGTATTATTTTTTTTTTTCCTCAGTTGAGTAATATTTTGCTTTGGGCGCGCCGGATCGTTCTTTACGGCTGATAAATCTCTGTGAGATGAAAAGACGATTAGCGCTTTGAGATGTCTCTTGTTTGAAGACGCTGCTTTTGGGGAAAAAAAAAAAAAGCGCCTCGTTTTGAACGCAGAGTCGCCACCGGAGTTCAATAGATCCGTCGATAGCTAGTTTTCGCTGGGCTGCGGCTAATCGCAGGGCGCTCGTCGAAATGATGGACGTTTATCCACACCAAAGCACGCGGCTGTCTGATACAAATTTACGCCCCAGGCCAAAATGGCAAGAAATTATGCTAGGAAAACATGGCTCCTAACGGATAGAGCCCGAGAGGGTCATTAGCTCATAGCGAGCCGTGGATTTTAATTAGCGAGGGGGGAACTTCAGGCCTGATGAATAACGTCAGGTGAAAAAGGATTAGCTTTTTTTCTTTAATGAAACTCGGTGAGAATTAGCATGCTACGATGTACAGAGAGAGATAATTAGTATGCTACGACAAAGTTGAACAAGTTCACGTAGCTCGGATTTCTTTTCAGACAAAAAAAAAAAAAAATCTGATCATCTGTATTTTTCCTCAAACAATCCGAGGGCTATGGTGACGCAGCTGAGGCTAAAGCGCTGCCTCTTTTTTTTGGACGTGTTAGCGTAGCCCGTTGATGAATAAGGCGTATCGAGGTAGCCGTACGTCCCAGTGGAGTTTCCTCAGCGCTCTGCTCAGTATCCGGCCTCAGCAGATCCCTCGGTTCTCTAATTGAACCCTAATTACGGGAACGTGGGTCTGGACAGAGCCGAGAGCCAAGGAGATGGTAAATGTAGCACTGCCCCCGAGCCGACTCGTGTGTGTGTGTGTGTGGAAACAGGCTCTTAAACCTTAAAGAGCATCTAGAATCCACTTTATTAGAGCTACAGTCTTTTTTCAGAGGAGTAAAGGGGTGTGTTAGCCAAAATAATCTGTAAATTGTGTGTGTGTGTGTGTGTGTGTGTGTGTGTGTGTGTATGTGTGTGAGAGAATTAGGCAAAACAGTCTGCATTTATTAGCATAATCAATCTGAGATTTAGCAGAAAGAGTCTGTGAATAAACTCAAATTTCTGTAAATTAGTTTGTGAATTAGCCAAAAAAAAAGAAAAATAAGTTTGTATTTATTAGCATAAAGGTCTGTGAATTATTAAACCAGCGTCAATTAGAATATAAATGTTTGTAATTTAGCAGAACTAGCTTATATTTATTAGCATAAACGACTGAATTTGATTGGCAGAAACAGTGTAGTCGTTGTTATAATTTCTTGATTAGCAAAAAAAAAAAAAAATCTGTAAATTAGCAAAAGCAGTCTGTATTTAACAGCGTAAACATTCGATTTAGCAGAAACAGTTATTAGCAAAAACAGTCTTTGTTGAATTACCATGTCTTGGGATAAACATATCTGGATTATCAGAAAAAATAAATTAATAAATAAATGTATGTATATTTACAGAAAATCAGATTAAATTCAGGATTAAAATTTCACTCGGTTAGCATGTAAAGCGTAAGCGTTTTCTTTTAAACTTAATTAAATGTCATTCAATAGTTTTCATCTTTCCGTTATTAAAAGATATTTTCTTCGTTCCTCTTTGAAGTTTAACGCAACGCACGGAACATATAAAACATAATGATTGCGACGCAGCGGTTATGAATTTGTTTGTGCAGAATTTTAATTAGAATTAAATTTATAGCCGTGTTTATTGTGCGAAGCCGAAATGCATCATCTCTAAACGTAGCGTTTGTTTTTAAACGTGGATGAGTTAATGTCCATACGTCTCTGTTCTAAATCATCGCATGGGTCACTTTTCTTCTAAATGGTCCAGCTTTATTACTGCTGCACTCGGCCTACGTCCTGGTTTATATTAGCGTCTGACTTTATTGAAGTTTGACGTTGACGAATTCGGGTTGTTTCAGGAAGAAAGTTTCCTGCTTAGAGCCGAAAATCGCGAACATGTCTCACTGGGCTCTAATGGACCCTGAAAAGAACCCTTTAGAACCCTCATCTGGATAGGCAGGCCATGTAGTAGATGATAAATGGAGGTGGTTCCTCCTGTATTGACTGGGGAACCTCAACAAGAACATGCTTGATCATGATCATGAAGACCTGGTTATAGGTTAGGAGAAGAACGTTTCAAGAACCTCAGCAAGGACATTCCTGATCATGGGTTAGGAGAAATATTTCTGAACATTATGGTTCTAGGAAGTTTCTGGTTCCAAGAACTTTAATGTTTGTAAATAAAAAAATCCTATAAACAGAGAAACCTTCTTGAATATATTTAAAGAACCACAACAATGTTTGCAGAACCTTAACAAGAACATTCTTGATGATGAAGACCTTCGGAGCTAACAATTATAGGGGAGGAGAACGTTTTGTGAACATTGTGGGTTCTAGGAACTTTTGGCTTGTAAACGTTCCTACAATGTTGTAGAAACATTAGCACTATAACCTTTCAAGAACATTTTGAGAGCCTCAGCAGGAACGTTCTTCATCGTGAAGACCCGCACAGCTAAAGATTATACGTTAGGAGGAAGTTTCGGTTCCAAGAACTTAAACGTGAACGTTCCTACGGCGTTGTAGCAACATTATCGCTAATGTTTTTATTGTGCTTCCATAATATAACGTTCTGTCTAACGTTAAGAGAACAGGAGCAAATTTCAAATAACGCTGTGAAGCAAAGCACCGCAAGAACATTGTTAAAGTCTACGCATTAGCAGAAACAGGTTCTATTTATTAGCATAAACATCTGAGGATTAGCAGAACGTCTGCGTTTATATAGCATAACTGTCCATAAATTAGATAAAATATTTAAGACCGTCTGTAGATTAGCAGGAACAGTCTTTAGTATTTATTAGCGTAAACATCATGAAGTAGCAGAAACATTGTCAGTAGCAGTGTCTTTTATATTTACTTGTACGCGATGTGGCTCGCGTGCATTTTTGTAATTTGAACTTGAGCTCTCGGACCCTGGCTAATTTGTACTTTGAGCTCTGCACTTGAATACCACTTCCTGGGTTCGAACGTGAACGTGGATGAAAGGCATATTTCTCGACAATTTGCTTCTAGGTGAGGAGGTTAGCGAAGGAAGCGATCGCCGTAGAAGACCATTTTCCGTGCCCTAATCTGTTAATAGCGTAAGTAGCTAATATCCTGTTAGCGTAGTGACTACCACCTGGAGACGCATCTGCAAGCTGCTAGCCGTTTCCTTTCCGCTAATTCCGTCCAGACAGAGCCGAATAATTTGCATTTTGAGGTTTGTGCTCATGTGAAAAGAGCAGAACGTAGAGACAAAAAAGAGGGGAAGTGTGGAAGTCGCAGAAGCCTCATGCCGCTAACATATTTGCTTTAATGGTCACTGAAACATATGGAAGTGTTTAAGCGGAGTATTTTTAGCTCACTTGTGGAGAGTGTTGCGAGTCTCTGTGTGTGTGTGTGTGTGTGTGTGTGTGTGTTTGTTCCGTACGAGAAGAGCTAGATTAAACCGTTATGTGTCTGCTTTATAAAGACTACAGTATTGTTCACTTGCAAAGCAGATTCAGGACATGACCTTTGTCTGTAAGCAGTCTGTTTATTATTCGTCTGTGTCCTGTTCATCACGTTTGTGAAGAATCTTTAGGTTTTGTTAAGGCACTACATTTACATAGATGAAATGTACTATAGTAATAATAATTAGAGGAAGAAGTTGTTATGTGAGTAACTGTGGTTCTGCACGGTTCTATGAACCCTGTATAACCACCAAGGGCAGAATATATAACACCTGAATACCCGCATAATAATTGAATAATAACAATAAATACCGGCAATAATTGTTCCCTAGAACCTTCTCGCTCACAACGTCCGAGATTCCAAATGACCAGGAATGCTGAAGTGTTTTCTTTCACCCCTTTTGACCTCGATAAGATCCACCAACAATGTCACAAGGAACCTGAAGCCCTAGTACTGACCTGAAAGGTTCTCAGAAATCACCAGCACACTCACGCTACTGGGACTAACTGATGCTAACCGTGTAAAAACATATAGCCGTGATGACGCCCCCCATCACCCAGTGGACTAACCTCAGCTTAGACAAGAGAGCACCCGGTGGCTTATCTCCATAAAAATAAAACCCTGGATCAAGTTCTTAACCTTAAACTCAAGAATCCTAAATCAACCTCAGCAGCTCTACATTCTCCCCAGTAATCTTAACCTCAAGAACCTTACTCTCCAAACCCTGGACCTCAACCTCAGTAACCCTACGTTTTACCCCAAGTAACGTTAACCTCAAGAATCTTACTCTCCAGAACATGGACCTCAACCTTAGTAACCCCACATTTTACCCCAGTCACCCTCACCTTAACCTCAAGCACCTTAATCCTAACCTCAAGAACCTTACTCTCAAACCTTATCCTTAGTAACCTCAACCCAAGTAACCATAACCTTAATCTCAAGAAATGTAACCTGGACCCTATTAACACTAAACCTAAACTCTAGGACCTTAACCTCAGCCTTAGTAAACCTACTTTTTGCTCTTGTGACCCTAACCTTTACCTCAAGAACCTTATTTTTTACCACAGAGACCCTGACCTCAGGAACCTTAACCTTTTCCTCAGTAACCCTAATCCTAAACTTAGTAACCCTGACTTTATCCTCAACCTCAGTAACACTAACCTTTTCCCCAGTACACCTAATCTTAACCTTAGTAACCGTAACATTAACCTCAATAATCCTACTTTTTACCCCAGTGACCCTAACTGTAGCCTCAAGAATGTTAACTTTTATTCCTGTAACCTTAATCTCAATCTCAAGAACCTTCAACTTTACCCCACTAACCATAACCTTTAAGTATGGTTATAGTAACCCTAACCTTAACCTCAGTAACTTTAACCATGACCCAATTAATCCTAACATTAACCTCAACAACCTCAGGAACCCTAAAATTAAACTTCTAGAACCTTACCCTCAATCTCAGTAACCCTATTTCCACCGTGACCCCAACCTTTATCTCAAGAACTTTACTTTTTACTTCAGAAATGCTAACCTCAGGAACCGTAACCTTTACCCCGGTAACTGTAATCCCAACCTTAGTAACTCTGACTTTAACTTCAACCTCAGTAATCCTAACCTTTTCCTTGATAACCCTACTTTTTACCCCATAACCTTCACTTTAACCTCAAGAACCCTCTCCTTTACCCAGGTAACCCTAAACTTACCCTCAGTAACTTTAACCAGCCAAAGGTCTCCAAACAGTCAAAGTTAACACATTATTAAAGTTATTATTACAGTGACATTTTGGTCATCACAAATTTCCAAATCCCTGAACTGTTGGTGAGTCAGATGTTAATGTGTTGCACAGCCACAAAATTCGTCAGCCTGTTCTTTAGAAACGAAAACAAACATTTATCTAATCTCTGTGCAGATTCTTCAAAGTCCATAACACCATTAGATTGTTCTGCCAATTCACAAGTCAGCAGTCCAAATGTACGATCCAAATGGAGGCTTGAACTTGTCTATGTGAAGGTGTGCAAACAAAAGTGACCTCTAGAGATTCATCTGAGTCAGAGATCTGGGACAAAGGAAAGGCGCTGGCAATGGAAACGAGTTTTTAAAAAGCTGTCTTCTGGTCTACCAAACAAAAACCTGTGCTGTCAGTTGAACACTGAACCAATCCGTGTGATGACCCACAGTCTTCCCGTCTCCGACGTGGTCACATTAGTCAGAGTCTGGCATCGTTCTGACAAATCTCAGAAACTACATGATTAATAAGCTTCCTGCACCCCCATAGACCAGCTTCACAGGTCATTATAAACTCCACAGCGACACCAAGAAGACCTGAGCTCAATTCCCGGAGATGCCACAGTCATCTGTGGCCAGAAGTTCCACCCCAGTGAGAGCACAGTTCATGACATCCATGATGATGTCACTGGATTGGGAAAGATTCCTTGATCCCTCACTTCCTGTCAACGCAGAGTGATGCTGACCAATCGTGGGTGTCATTTTGCTCAGAACTGGATGGTTTGCGTGCACATGGAAACATGTGCAGCTTCATCGTATCATGTTAAGTGTCAGCTCGAAAAGACGCTTGTGTATACACTCATGGCCATGTTGTTCAGATTTCACCATTTTTACATTTCCGCCGGAGCTGCGATGGGATTTTCAGTGTTGCCTTACGTCATGTTTCAGTGTTATTTCAATCGCATGAAGATGACGCCATTTTAGACTTGTTGTTTACAGCACCTTCTGCACAGGTCAGCCCAACAGATGTCGCAAATTTGCATGGGCAGTATGTCAGGAATAAAACACTCCGTGGTGTGCCGTTATAGGAAAATAATCAACAACGTGCGTGGGTGGTGTGATGAAACGGAGCTTCTGTTACCACCCTGACGTTGATTATTTTCCTGTAACAGCAGCGTTTGATTCTTCTCGTACCACAGCAGTTTGTCCACGTTGACAATTGTTTAATTATTAGAGAATTGCACGTCATGGTTTTTATGTTTGTAGTTACATTCAATGCTCACGAACCAAGTTAGTTCCTGTTCTCACTTATGTTATAGCAGCTATAAACAGTCGTTTCCTCACCAGCCTCGTTTTTTTCCCCTCTCTCTTGAAGTTAATAAGACAAAAATACGCAGCTTGTGATGTTACCGAGAAGCCGCAAAGAAGCGTAAACTCCTCTGTCCTGAAGATGTCGGAAAACCTAGTTACAGCTTTACCTCTGACTGTTATCAACAATTATACGTTTTTTTTTTTTTAACTACTATGAAGTCTCTGCGTAAGTTATTAATATAGTAACAAGTGCGTTAATATAAACCTGTGATTTGCAGCTTTCAGTTATTATCTTCTGTACTTTCCGAGACCCGTTCAGATCCAGTGGCTGCGACTGTTTGACCCTGAAGTTGCTCTGAACAAATCGCTCAAGTGTGTTTTCACTCCAAACAGCACAGAAGTGTGTTTGTGTTGAGTTCTCGGTCACTGAGGAGGGAAAAAAAAAAAAAAAAGTGGAGTCGTGAGCAGAAATAACAAAGTCTCCGGTCAATGATCTTGTACTCATCTCTAGTCAGACATGAATGATGATCTACACCAGAAAAGTGATTTACAGAGCGCTAATGCTCTTTAAAGCAGAAATTCAATTACTGTCATTATACATCTCTATCATTCTTTGCTAATATGGATCTATCAGCATGTGACTGAAGGCAATATATTTCAGATTAAAGTCTGTTTACTTTGTAGTCACTAGTATTTTAGCAACGTAGTGCTATTAGTCACATCAAATAATAAGATCTTTAGAAAGTTTTGATAGCTAGTTAGCTTTACAGCAGGGTTCTCCACAACTAGCTAGCTGGCTAACTACACAACTTACACTAGTATCATATATTTTTCGAAACTATAAATACAGGAAGTGAACTATTAACAATTTTTAAATTAAAATGTCCTGATTTATGAAGGCTAAACATTTTAACATCACAGATTGTGCAACATCCGCAATTAACATTTACCATTAATATTTAAATATCAATGTTTACAAGTAATTAAAAATAATTTTGTGATGTTTACAGTAATAAAAGCGAGTTATTACATCCATAACCGCTTCCATCATGTCTGTTTCCCGTATTTTTTCTCAGAAAATCTTCCGGCCTCATGCGGCTTGTTTTTGTTATGCAGATGATCAAGGTGATTCCATGAATATGCAGATTTGACTGTGACATCACCTGATGACATTAGAGCGACTTTTTGTGCAGGTCGTGTGCCGTGAAAATGTGGTGTTGGTGCTGCACAGAGGGATTTTTGGCGTTTTCCGAGTTGAAAATTGTACAACCGCGTTAGCATTAATGTTTTAGCCTTTCGCACTTAGCGGACAAACTGATCAAACGCTACTTTGGCCGTGTTTATTATACGTGTCACTGTCACATGTTAACAGTCAGCTCAAAGGTGGACGTTGGAGCATAAAGTTAAGTCTTTGAAAGACCTAAAATCCTCCACGATGGTTGAGAAATAATAAAGTTGACGCACTTTGGATTGAGGTCAAAGGTGAACGTTGATATCGTACTTATTGTTGCGTCTCCTGAGCTACTTGTCCCAAAGCACTATTTGATTGCAGTGTAGTCTTACCTTCCTGGCAGCAGCTTAAAAAAAACCAGCACACGGGTGACTGCCTGTGTGTGTGTGTGTGTGTGTGTGTGTGTGTATGTGTGTAAGGTATAGGGAACATGTGTTAGCCATTAATTTGCAAGTCCCCATTTTTCAACGTGTGCTGTTACACTGAGCTGTACAGTGTAAGTGGTAATGTAGAGAGAGTTAAACTAAGCAGGACGGAGGAAAGAAGAGACGGATCTCAGAGAGAAGCGGAGGGGGGGATGGGACGAGAGACAGAGAGATGGAAAAAAGAGAGAGAGAGATTGTAGAGAATATGGAGAGGGGAAAAAAAAAGGGGAAAGTATAGCGAGAGGGAGAAGCGTACGTTTGCAATTTTATCTCTAGCGCTCACTTTGTACGTTTACAGTTCCTGGATGTAGACCATCTGTTGCTCTGCACAAAGTATTGGCACCCCTCTGACCCGTTCCTCAGTGGAAACGGACCACCTAGGAGCTCTACTGAGCAGACATTATGTTCCTGCCCTGTTTTTTTTTTTGGCCAGGTTGTGGTCATTTGGTCTGCATGTGAGCGAGCATTTTTGCAGCAAAGGCATTAATGGCAGGAAACCAAAGTTACAGGTTTATTCTGACTGTTACAAAGCCCTGACACTGGAGACTCCTTCCATGTTACTTTTTATTTATCTGTTACTATAGAAACGATAACGTATTAGAACGAGCGCATTCATATAAACCTGTGATGTGATTTGCAGCTGCGCTACTGTCAGAGCTGCTGTTATAGAAAATTAAGCAACACCTTCTGACCAATCACAATCCAGAACTCTGGGTATGGTAGTGTTCCTGTTCTATAATATATATATATATATATATATATATATATATATTTTTTTTTTGGTAAATTGATATTTTTTTCACCAGCAGGTGTTGGTATGAGATCGGACCCCTGCCCAGCGGTGGAAGATGAGTGACGCTTTAAGACCCGGCTGGCGCTGAGAAATCGTAAAAGCTCTCTTTCTCTCTCGCTCATCAGTTTAATACGCTTCTGTCTTTCTCATCACAGCAGATCCTCTGCTCCAGGACTGTTTTTTTTTTTCTATTCCTGCAATCATCCATAACGTCTACAGCGAGTAGGTGATCCCTCCTTCCTTGTGAAACCTCCATCGTGTACGAGACGGCACACGAGAATATTTTTCTTTCGCTAATACGTCCCAGTGGGTTTTAGTGACATGGGTTCTGAGTTATGGCTTTTCAGGCTCGGTGTAAAAGAGCTACGGTTGTTCGGAAATCTGCAATTCCGACGGATTTGGACAGGATTGCGTGTAAAGCTGAGTGAGATTCAGAGTTATACATTTTATTACACCAGTTTAATGAAGAATTCAAATGGCTAGATGAAAAGGGGGTGTGGCCTAAAGTGTGAAGGCGGAGCTTATACTACAGATCAGATGTTTTATGAAACTGTTCATACGCTTACGTGGTCACTGAGAGAAGCGGTACACGGAGACATGCACACACGCGTGACGTTCCACCAAACGTTAAAGAGAAACAGTGATTCTTGGTGGCAGACAGGGACACGTTTTCGTTCCTTTCCATTCTTTTCTGTCTTGTTCTGTTTTTCCATTTTTCTTCCATTTTGTTTTATCCTGTACTTTTGTGTCCATTATGTTCTGTTTTCTTTATATCTGTTCTATTTTTTGTTCTGTTTCTTTCTATTCTTTTATGTTCCATTCTGTTCTAACTTTATCAGCTTTAACAACATGATCAGAAATCCTATTCAGTTTGTGGCATGTGGATTGGAATTGGAATTTGATTGGATTAGAATTGGATTGGGCTGGTTGGATTAGATGGGCTTGAATTGGAAGTGGCTTGTAATTATAATTGGATTGGATTATGAATTGGATCGGTATGAATTGGCTTGCATGGGCGTGGATTGAAATTTTTCATGGAATTGGTTGAATTAGATTAGAACTGGTTTGGAATTGAACTGGATTGGATTGGATAGAATTGGATAGAATTGGGATTGGAATTGGACTGGACTGAAATTCTTCCCCTTTTGTCCATCCTTTTAGTTTCGTCCCCTTTTGTCCCTCCAATAATTCTTTTGTTTGTTTCTGTTCTGTTCCAACCTGTTTTTATATTTTTGTTCTTTTCCATTCTGTTCTGCTTTGTTCTGTTCTGTTCTTACATTTTTCTCTTCTGTTCCATGCAGCGTACTCATTTCAGTGCAGATTTGATCAGATATATTTATGAATCTTTGTATACACTGATGTTGTTACTGGGACAGACTCAGGAATGAAACGTTATTTAAACTGAAATTTAATCTGTAAGCCTGTAGCATGACTCTAACTCTAGCATGTAATCCTCGTTGCCTCACTTGAACTGTCCGGATTTACTGTAAGAACCTGGAATAACACGTCCCGTGCTCTCTCCTCCTGTCCTCCTCTTATTGTATTTCACACAGCGGTAGCCATCTCCAAATGTTCTCCAAGCGGTGAGTGGATGCCAGCGTGCCGTGGCGTTTTCGCTCGTCTCGGGCCAAAGCTCCTTTCGACAGCAGCCTTGGTTACGCTAACGGAAACACGGGCCTTCATCAGGGTTTGATGGTTGATTGCAAGCATGTGGAGAATCTATTAATTTTTTTTGCATCATATTTTCCGTTTTCCGATGCTTGTCATCCCTTCGCTTGTTTGGCTGGATGTTGTTGTTTTTATTTAGTCATGCCTTACTTGTGTTTGAATTCTTGCAAGAATTCACATGATCTAGAACATGTGTAAAGTTCTGAATGGTTACGGTTAGCATGAGCGGTTGGGTTAGCACGTTTAAAGCTTTCATAGCTTAATGAGCTTTAACAACATGATCAGAAATCCTATCCATTTTGTGGCATGTTGGATTGGACTTGGCTTGGATTGGGATTAGATCGAAACTGGATTGGGATTAGATTTGAATTGGATTGGGTTGGACTGGATTTGAAATGAATTAGGTGGGCCTGAATCAGAATTGGATTTAGCTGGTTTGGATTAAAATTGGATTGGACTGGATTTGAATTGGATTGGATTGTAATTAGATTAGGCTGGTTTGTATTTGAATTGAATTAGATGGGGCTGGATTAGAATTGGATTAGTCTGGTTTGGATTGCAATTGGATTAGATGGGTTTGAACTGGAAGTGGGTTGTAATTGTAATTGGATTGGATTAGATTGGGATGAACTGGCTTGCATGGAGCTGGGTTGAAATTTTCCTGGAATGGATTGGGATCGGACTGGAATGAATTTTGTCCCCTTTTGTCCATCCTTTTAGTTTTATCCCACACAATTCTTTCATCTTTTAATGAACCTTAAAGCTGTTTTTCTTTTATTTTTTCCTTTAGAATTAATTTATTTGATTTGTCTCCTTCTACAAGTTCTGTTTTGCTCCTTTTTGTCCCTCAGAGTTCTTTCATCCTTTTATTTTGTCCTTCTCCGAACCGCCAGGCCTCCATGAAACTGGATCGTCCCTTCTCTGACCACACACGGAGTGATGTAACGAGTAAAAATTAGTACTCACATTAAACTGGTGTCTTGAATCCGTAGCAACTACCAGCTGCCAGTTCTGAGCTAACCGACACCCACGATTGGCGAGCATCTCTCCGAACTGACATCCAATGACAGACTGTACCTTTTTTTCCCAGTCTGGTGAGATCATGGTCTCTTTGAAAAGGGAACATCTCATTTCTGAGCATAATGTCTCAAATAATACGTGAATACGCATTCATAAGACCTTTATATAGGTAAAAAAGTCTACACCTAATTTTTTTTTTTTACTTAACAATTCCGAAATGATCAACACCCACGACTGGCTAGCATCATTTTAAATTGATAGCGAATCAGAAATTATGTTGTTTTTTTCCACTCCAGTGAGATCATGGCCTCTGTGAAACGGAGTGATGTCACAAACAATACATGAATATGCGTAATTAATATTCAGGCAAAAAATAATAACAGTCCTGCTGTCAGATCTTGTAGACGATCATCCGAGGTGAGCGCCCGAGACGCCCACGATTGGTCAGCATCACTCTGTGTCGGCAGGAAGCGAGGGATTAAGCCATCTTTCCCAATGCAGTGACATCACCATGGATGTCCTGATCCGTGCTCTCACCGGGGTGGAACTTCTGGCCGTCTCTGACAGTTGAGCTCAGGTCTTCTTGGTGTCACTTTGGAGTTTATAACGAGACCTGCGAGAAGATTATTAATCCTGACATTTTCAGAGTTTTGTCAGAACGATGCCAGACTGTGACTGATATTCCCATGGAATGTGAGGTGGGAAGACTGCGGGTCATCACACGGATGGGTTCGGTGTTCAGGTTTTTTTTGTTTGGTATCAAACAGTTTCTTGAAACTTCTTTCCCATTTTTCTTCCTTTTCTTTGGCTTTGGTTTTCACATCTTCACCCAGACTGTAAGAAACACGGCTCTCATTCTTTTCTTACCTATTTTTCAACCTGTGTCTCCACCCACGCTGGCTCATTCCTCTCGTGTTTTTTTTTTTCTTTAAAGTTCCCAGCAGTTTCATCATCAGGGAGTTGCCCTAACATGGCTCGAGCACTGAAAACACATTCTCCTGCGGTGAATCGCGCTGCTTTTGGCCCATTGTCCACTCCGTAGGGGGAAACGGCGGTCAGAATTTGTTAGTGTAATGGTTATTTCAAGTGGAGCGTTCATCAAGCTTCAAAATAAAAATTAAAAAAAAAAAATTACAGGAGTGCCGGCTGAGTTAAAGCACAGATATGGGGCTTTAGGGACCAGAGCTGGATCTGATACCTTTACATTTATTATTGGGAGTTCATTACTGCTGCTTCTTTTTCTCCAGGTTCTTCTAGCATCAGATTAGCATGACATGTAAACCTTTCCTGGATCCAACACCAATCCTTGCCTCCACTGTATCTCAGGTATCTTCACTCGTTCACTTCTGGAGAGCAGGTTCTTGGTTTTTTGAGTCTTGGTTCCTCTTGGAGTTTTTTCTCATCGCTGGTACCTCCAGGGAGAGTCCTGGTGGTACAGCGGGTATCATTGCGGCCCCACAGCTCCGCCTGTTCCATCCTGACCTCGGCTTACTGTCTGTGTGGAGTTTCATATGTTCTCTCCATGTCTGTGGGAGTTTCCTCCGGATTCTCTGCTTTCCTCACAAAAGCATGCTGGTCGCTTGATGGGCAACGCTAAATTGCCCCCTAGGTGTGTGTGTGTGTGTGTGTCCTGCAATGGACTGGTGTCCCGCCTCACTTACAGTTTGCTTATACCACAGCGCTGTTGAATTCTGGATTCTGATTGGTCAGAAGATGTTGATGAAATTTCTATGAAGTCATTCAGCTGCAAACCACAGGTTTATATTAATGCGCTCGTCCTAACACGTTATCGTTTCCATAGTAACAGCTCAGGAGTCTCCAGTCAGAGGTAAAGCTGTAACTTTAATTTTTTTTCACATCTTCAAGACGGAGGAGTTTACGCTTTTTGCGGTTTCTTAGTAACATGACAAGCTGCGGGTTTTTTTTTTTTTTTTCATCTTATCTAGAAAAACGAGAGGCTGGTGAGGGAACGATTGTTTATACCTTGTTTTTGTGGACGTTCCACAACATGAAATGTAACTATAAATGGATAAAACGTGTGATTTTCTTCTTTAATAAAAAAAAAATTGTAATCGTTGCCAAATTTCTGTGGTGTAAGAGGAGTAAAACTTGTGGAAATGCAGTTATAGCATAATGATTAACTTTGAATTAGTAACAGGAACTCCACTTCAGACTCAGGTAGGAGGTGTGGCCTAAAGTGTGTAGGCGGAGTTATATGTTAGAAGTGATTTAATACAAGCTATTTTTACAGATAAATGGTGCTACTGAGTAATGATGCAGGCGTCTAGTTTGCACAATGCTAAACTAAACTGGTAGCTATAGGATTTCATGACCTGTTAGCTACATTAGCTGATTGACTAGTGCTGTTTAAATTAAGTTAAAAAATGTAAAAATGTTTGACCCTGAACAGAACAGGAGGGTTGACGTGAGCGCAGGTTTTCACTCGGAGCTGCAGAACACTTCAACACGTTCCCCTCTCGAGGTTTTCCTAGCGAGCTTGATGGAATTAAGCTAATGGCTTTTTAACGAGACTTCACATTCCTGTTTCCTCCCTGCGCGCCATTTCTCTCGGCTTCTTAACGGGATCTTCATCTCTCTTCTTTTTATTTCAGGTCTGTTTTTATTTCTCCGTCTCCTAAGAAACACGGGTTTTAAAAACGGAAGCCCGGAGATCTGCGTTTCGCGGGAAAGACGAGAAAAATACGTTATGGAGACGGAGATCGTCTCTCAGTCCGCTTGCTGGAGTGTGTTTTCTTTTCATTTTTCACTCTGTCACTCGTTCCATCGCTTTCTCTTCCCTTCTGGGGTACGTTAGGAACCGTGGTGAAGGTCTGAAGTGACAGGAGTGAAAGAACGACGGATTGAGTTGCGTCTAATTCGTCTTTGATAGAACTGTGTGTGTGTGTGTGTGTGTGTGTGTGAGAGAGAGAGAGCAAATGGGTTAGGAATGGGATATAATATAATGGGAATGTTATAATGGGAATTATAATGGGAATTATGTAATGGGTTATGTAATTTCTCTATCTTAGAATTATTTCATCATGTCGTTTTGTCCCTCTCCGTCCACCAGAATGTATCCTGTTGATTATTTTACTAAAGCAGCACGGCACGCAGTGCTTTATTCCTTACTTTTAGGCCTGATGCTGAAATGACAGACTGGATAATATTTGGAATCTTTATCTCTACTGTACGTTCCTGACATTCCTGCTTTTCCCACTCTGATCCGTTCATCTGAGTCATCACCGTAATCTGGAAGCTCTCACACTCCTTCACCTCCTCCTAGCTTTCTAATGGTCCTAAAGGGTCAGGACATCAGCTCTCTCTCTCTCTCTCTCTTTCTGACTCTGTCTGTCTCTCACTCTGTCCATCTCTCTCGCTCTCTCTCTCTCAATTCCAGCTGTTCATGCCACAGATTCCAGACGATGGAGTGTTTGACCACTACTCCATCTCTCCATTCCTCTCCTAACCATGTTTCACAGGGTTCCTGCTCTGACAGAATGAGAACTTCCAGGTTCTACCACAGATCCTCCTTTGCTTTTCACCTCTATTATTTAATCTGCCGTCACTCATCTTTCTCTTTCTCCCCTGCACAAAATCACTCCATCAGCAATGTTTATAGAGTAGGCCAAATAAGTTTCTGTAGTTTCCTGTTTTTTTAAGTTCCTTCATTTTCTAGTTCTCTGACTTCCCCTAGTTCTTCTAGTTCTCCTAGTTCTTATTTGTCCATTAGCTACATTTACGTGCAAACAGTAGCCCAACTTGGTCCTAGTTACCTTGTTCTCCAAGGTCTTCTATTTTCCAGTTTGAGTTCCCCTAGTTTCCTAATTTGCCAAGTCCCTTTATTTCCTAGTTCTCCTAGTTCCTCTAGTTTCCAATTCTTGGTGTTCCTCTAACTTTCCTGTTTTCCAGCTTCCTCTAATTTCCAAGTTCTCCACGTTCTCCTAGTTTCAGATTCTCGTGTTCTAATTTACTGGTACTCTGAGTTTCTCTAGTTCTCTTAGTTCATTAGTTATATGTACATTCACAGAGTAGCCCAACTAAGCTCCAATAGTATCTTAGTTTCTTCTAGTTTCCTATTTCTCTGTGGTCTTCCAAGTTCTTGTAGTTTTCTAGTTTTTCAAGTTACATTTAATTTTTAGTTCTTCAGGTTCTCCCTAGTTTTCTAGTTCTCCACATTGATCTAAATGGATAAAGTAGCCCAAATGAGGTCCAATAGTTTTCTAGCTCTTCAAGTTCATCTAGCTTCCCAGTTCCTAAAGTTTCTTAGATCTCCATGTTCCTCAAAGTTCATTGTCCTTCAAGTACTTTTACCTTCTTGTCCTACAGGTGCGTCTAGTGTCTAGTTTGCCAAGTTCCTTTATTTTTCAGTTCTCCAAGTTCCCTTATTTTCTTAGTTCCCTCTAATTTCCTAGTTCTCTAAGTTCCTCTAGTTTTCCTTAGTCCATCAGTTATAGACTTATCCACAAAGCCTAAAGAAGATCCAGTAGTTTCTTTGTTGTTCTAGTTTCCTAGTTTTACAAGTTCTTTTATTTTCTAGTTCTTTAGTTCTACTAGTTTCCTTTTTGTCCCAATTCCCAAGCTTATTCAACCAGCTACATTTCCATAAACATAGTGATCCTACACAGTTCCCCTGGCTTCCTAGTTCCACTAGTTCTCAAGCTCAAATAGTTCTTCTAGTAACCCTACTTGTCCTTGTTTTCTAATTCTCATATTTGAAGTCATTCCCCAGATCTTCTAATTCTTCTGGAGCTTCACACTCATGCGTTGTGTGTTGTCTAGTTCACCCACGTCAGGGATCAAGCTGTGATCACACATGTTCTTGCAGGAAGTTCTTTAAAATGTCACAAGAAGTCCCACTGAGAGTCAGTAAAATGATCTGAGTGTTTCATGTCCACATCTAATTGGAACAGTCACTCCATATTGGACTCTACACTGTTTTTTGGTCAGCTAGATCCTCGGTGGGACCCAGACAACTGGACTGTCCTGGTCACATGATCAAACCTCGATCAGGCAGTCGATCAGCAGCTTTATTCTAATATCAGACCTTTGGTGTGTGTGGGAAAAAAAGTTAACGGTGCTTTGTGTTGTCAAAATTCTATCCTGTTTATATAAAGTTTATGACTTTCCCACACATGGCTTCCCTCCTCACGGAGAACGACCCCGATTAGCATGTGGCCACCATGTGAACAGAAAGACGGGGAAAAACACTGTGTGCTGAGCACTGAGTGCCTTGTCTGGAACTTGACAAGCTGTGTTCTCATGTAATTAACTAACTTTGAAAAGTCTCACATTATTTCCACATTGAAAAGTTCCTAATACTCATAGTTCCACTATCTCTCCTACCTAGTTTCCACAGTGTCCTAATTCTAACAGTCCACTAGTTCGCCAGTTCTCCTCGTTCTTCTAGCTCTTATGATTTCCTCATTTCCTAGATCCTCTGGTTTTTCAGTTCTCCTAGTTTTCTAGTTCTTGTAGCTCTACTTCTTTCCCAGAACCCCCTGTTTTTCTAATTCCCCTACTGTCCTAATTCTAATAGTTAACTAATTCCCCAGTTCTCATAGTTCTTCTAGCTCTTTTTTTTTTCATTTCACGCACATTTGAAGTTCTCCTAGTTTCCTAGATTTCCCACTATTTCCCCAGTTCCTATTTCCAATATTGACCCAGTTTCTCTGTCATAGATCCCCAAGCTTCCTACTTCTCATAGTTCCTCTATCTCCTCAGTTCTCCTAGTTCTTTAATCTTCCCAGTCTCCTACTATCCTAGTTTCCTAGTTCTTGGAGTTACACTACTTAGTGACCTAGTTTCCCTTATGTCCTAATTCAAATAGATCACTAGTTCCCCGGTTCTTGTAGTTCTCCAACTCTCCTAGTTCTTCTAGTTTCATAGTTCCCCTCTATCCCCAGCTCTCCTAGTTCTCCTACTGTATCCTAGTTCTCATAATTCTACTAGTTCCTCAACTTAGCTAGTTATTAAGGTTCTCTTAGTGTCCTGGTTCCCTTATTTTCATTGTTGCTCTACTTGCCCTAGTTTATTCTATTGGCTACATGTACAGTGATTTGCATAAGTATTCACCCCCAACACTCTTGGATGTTTCCATATTTCGTAATGTTACAACCTGGAACTGAGATGCATTTAACTCAAAATTGCCTAAGTGGGGGAAAAATTAATATCAAAATTATTCACAAATAAAAAAATATAAAAGTTGAGATTGCACAAGTATTCACCCCATCGAAACCACTGAATTAGTTCTGGTGTAACTGTTTACCGTCAGAAGTCACATGATGAGTCAAATGGAGTCAATCTGTGTGCGATTAAAGTGTCACATGATCTCAATATAAATACTTCTGTTGCTGGAAGAACCCAGAGTTTGCTAGAGAACATACACCTAGACAAACAGCATCATGAAGACCAGGGAGCTATCAAAACAAGTCCAGGACAATATTCTGGAAAAGTATCAGTCAGAGTTTGGTTATAAAATATCCTGAATTTTGGACATCCCCCATAATGGCATTAAATCCATTATTAAAAATGCAAAGTTGGCATTAGTCAGAATAGCAATCAAGAGTGATGCTACCACCATCATGCTTCTCAGTGGGAATGGCGTTCTCAGGGGGATTTGCCCAATGTTTCATTTCCACCACACGTTTTTCTTTGTGCCAAGGCCAAATATGTCTTCCACATAATTGCTGAGTCTCACCTTTAGGTAAACACCAAACAGGATTTGATATGGCTCGCGACTCTTCCATAAACCCAGCTGTGTGGAGTGTCCAGGCTGAGGGTGTCCTGTGAACAGCTTCTCCATTCTGAGATGTGGATCTCTCCAGCTCCTTCAGAGTTAATTTTGCCCTCTCGGTTGCTTCTCTGACTAATGACCTCCGTACCCCACTTCACTATGTGCTGCTTTGTGAGAGACATATAAACCCTCATATTGGGCTGGACAGTTTATTGGACGGTTTATGGCTTACTGTGAATTTATGACATTGTTCTAGTTTTAGCACCTACACCACATACGATCACCACATCTCTTAAACATGAACATAAACATAAACTGGCATCCTCGCACAGCTGAAAAGATCTGCCTCCTTAATGATCAAAAAAGAGGGATTTTTTTGTTGTTAAATTGTAAGACTGTGATTCACGACTAAGGGTTTGCCCTTTTGCACTTAGCAAACATGAGAAAATGGGAAAAGCTGGACAAGTTGGATGATAAATAAAAGCCTAAAAATACAATCCCAGGCTACCACGGCTGCTCGGCAGGATCTTTTGACATGTGGCTCCGTCCAACATTAACAATGACCTCAAAGGTGGATGTTTGCGTTGGTGGTTTGAGTGCACTTTCTGCCGTACCGCAGCAAAAAGGCGAACACGCAACATAAATCTGGGGTTAAAACGGAGCAAGAACCTGCAGCGCAAAAATATGTAAGGCCAATTAGTTTCTGTGCAGGAGCCATTTTTTGTTTCACCAAACAGCTTTTGTTTTTTTTTTTCTTTCATTATTACAGTAACAAACAGGGTTCTGCTACTGATACACTTTACGTCATGTAAATAGCGCCGGGTCAGCTTGCCATGGCAAACGGCGCATAAATTTAATGAAATCTTTAATCATCGTACATCTGTTTCGCGTTGTAATAAACGCCTCATTTGTTGGTTACTTTGGACAATCTGAACACTAAAAACCCGATGCATTTGTGCCCTGGAGGACGCATTGTTCCAAGTGGGCTCTATCTCAAATGCTAATGTGAACATGAAAGAACATGCGGTTTTGGACGCTGAACGTAGATACTGTGTCACACAGGCGAAAAGAGAACGCGCTGTTCTGGAATCCTGGATTCTGATTGGCCAGAAGGTGTTTATGTAAATGCCCTTGTTCTAATATGGTTTCTATAGTAACAGCTCACGCACAGGGACGTGTACGGCGGACGCGCCGCATAAACGGATTAAATAAAACGTGCGTAATCGTTGATACGGTGAAGTTTTCCGTAAGGAGCTGTTTATTTAACGTTTATGGAAGGAGTCTCCAGTGTCAGTGCTTTGTAACAGTAAGGCTGTCACTTTAAGTTTCTTGATTTGTGGATGTTCCACAACATTAAACGTAACTAAAAATGGATAAAAAGTATGCTGTGTTGTTCTATAATCAATAAAAAAATGTAATCATAAGAGGATTAAAACACTGCGTTGTTGATTATTTTCCTATAACAGCGCATCCTGTTCTGTTTGATTCTTACATATTCAGTCCCTTGGCGCTAAACACATATGACCTCAAGCTGTATGTTACAAAAATGATAGCAAATTCTGTATTTTTTTTTTTTTTTTTTTTTTTTTCTCAAAATAATGTCCAAACCTGACATATGCTGTGCATTATGGGTAATGAACACAGTAACGCCATATGAGAACTTGAAAACACTTGGATTTGGGATGTTTGTCAAAATGACTGACGTCCGGGTGGCAAGTACCTCGACGTGAACTCTGCCGTTTTAGCGTGTGTGTGTTGCTCGCATTTTAATGATGCAAATGTGTCCAATTAATGACCTCATTGCGCTTTAAGGAGCGAAAGAATGAGAACGAGAGGGGAAAAAACCAGCGAGAGAGAGTTTGCAGGTGCGTTGGGATCAGTCCAGAATCATCGTGGGCACATTTCTGCGCCGCTGTTTCACAGCTGAATGGCGTCCAGCTGCACTATATATATATAAAAATTTTTTAAAAAAACACAGATTGAGAGCAAGTTTTCCCTTCACGCTTCACAAGGGAACATGGAATGTGTCCTCAAAATAGGGGGATTTTAGTTTTGTCTCCAAACATGCCTTCTGGAGTTATTATGCATATTCAGCCACAATGGCTCATATTCAGCCACAATGGCTGAATATCACATAAAGAAAACGTCTTGTGTCTCAAGTTTAAAAGTGGGCGTATATGCGTAAAGGGACGATGTGATAAAGGGTTATGGCTACGTGATGACGTAGCGAGTGTGTGTTCCAGTCTTCATCATAAGTCAAGTTCACATGCAGATGTCAGAACTGGAGAAAGATGAGATGTACAGGAGTATGAGAACTACAGGCACCGGGGGGAAAGTAGGAAACTAGGAGAACTGCTCTAGAAGCCTAGGGGAACTAGGAGAAATAGGAAACTACAAAAACTAGCACACAAGGAGAGTTAGATCAAATTAGTCTAGCAGAACTAGGACACTCACTGGAAAACTACTGGAAGAGCTCAAAGTGATCTAGAGCTCTAGATGAGCAAGAAGGAGAAGGAAAAAAAATACATTAAAGGAATTAGAGGAACTAGGTAAACTGGCATACTTGTGGAACTGTGGGAACGGGCAGAACTAAGAAATTTGGACAAGTAGGTCGTTAGGAGAATTGGTTCCTAGCAGAACTAGGAATTTAAAAGAAAGTAGCACACTGAGAGAAGTAGAAAAACTAGAATGCTAGAGGAACAAAGAGAAAACTAAACTGAGATGCTAGGAGAGCTGGGAGACCTCGGAAATTAGAACAAAAGGGAATTATTAGACCTGGAAAAAATATAAAACTTGTTCAACTTGGATTTTACCTGGGATACTAGGGGACATAGCAGACTGAAGAAACCGGAAAAATGTGGGAACGAGAAGAATTGGGCAAGCTGGAGAAACTAAAATAACTAGGACCATAGGGAACTACAAGAAATAGGGCACTAGGAAAATGCTTAGGAAAAATGAATAAAATTAGGAAAACTGAAAGAAGTAGGACACAAGAGAACTAGTAAAAGCAGAGGAACTAGCAGAAGTAGGAAATTGGGCAAGTAGAATACTACTAGGTAAATTAGGATGCTAGCAGAACTAGTGGAACTAGTAAATCTGAGAGAGTTAGGCAAGCAGGACACTAGGGGAATTATTTCCTGGCAGAACTAGGAACACTAGGATCATTTGAATCATAAGAATGAGAAGGAATATAACGCTTCCCTAATGCTAACCTTGGATAACTGCGGTAATAAGGGAGGCAGCAGAACTAAGAGACCAGAAAACTCTGGGAACTAGGAGAACCAGGAATTTCGGGAATTGGGACATTTCGTAGAATTAGGCGAGCTGAAAGAACTAGGGCACTCGGGAAGTAGGAGAAAGCAGAGCTAGGAGATTTTGGACATATAAGGGCACTATGGGAATTAGAAGAACAAAGTAAAATAAGATACTGTATGAATTAGCAGAACTAAGCAGGAAGTAGGATACTGTTTGGGATAGTAGCGCAGCCTTTATTTTGTCACATATACATTACAGCACAGTGAAATCCTTTTCTTCGCATACCCCAGCTGATTAGGAAGCTGGGGTCAGAGCGCAGGGTCAGCCATGATACAGCGCTCCTGGAGCAGAGAGGGTTAATGGCCTTTGTCAAGGGCCCAACAGTGGCAGCTTGGTGGTGCTGGGGCTTTAACCCCTGACCTTCTGATCAGTAACCCAGGAACCGTTGAGCTACTGCTGCACAGTAGGGGATGTAGCAGATATAGGAGACTGAAAAACTAGGGGGACTTGATGAACTAGGACACTAGGAAACTAGAATAAATAGGAACAAGCCGAACTGGGAAATTCAGGCAAGTAGGACTCAAAGGGAATTAGATGAACTAGATATAGTAGAAGACTTCTGGGCCTAGTGGCAGAACTTAAAAAAAAACAACAAAAAAACAGAAAACTAGAATAACTAGAAAAGCATAGGAACATGCAGAACTAGGAAATTCAGGATTAGGAAAACTGGGAACTATGACTTTGGGGAAACTGTTGGAACTGTGAGAACTGATGTTAGTTCCAATGACATAAAGTGTCCAGCTGAATTGTAGATTTCATTAAATATACTCCGTACTGTACATATAAAGTCTAGATCTACCTTATTAGGAGTGAGTTTTTCTGCAGAAACGTGCAGCAGGAAAAAAAATGCAGCAGGGAGCGTCCTCCTCGAAAAAAGGAGTAACCCGACTTTTTAACATTTGGAATTACAGCAAAGGGACGTTTTTACTCAGCACGTGAAATAAAACAGAGATGGAAGCCTCCTCGCACTTAACGCCGAACACAAACACACTTTTGCGTTTTAGAGAAGCACTTCTCCACGGGAGGCTCGGCAAACGTCGTGAATATTCTAACAACATAGGTCCAATTTAAACCCGTTAAAGTGAGTCAAATCCAGGAGAATGTTTCGCTTCTCTCTCTCTCTGTCTGCAGTCCAAAGCCAACAACATAAAAGTCTGAAAGTCTTCAGCTATCCAAAGTAGTACAATGTTTTACATTTTACATTTTATGACATTTCTTACTGACGTTGTGTGAGAATATCTGAATATTTCCTCAGCTGGGATTTATGGAATCTTATGTGAGAAACACAGTTCGACAAAAGAATGTGATGAACCCCGTTGACGGATACCAGAATATTTATTTTTTCTTGGTCTTGAGCTTCATCAAGAACATTTTTTTTGGTTTTGTAATATCGTACTAACGCACGTCTCATCGCACGTTAACTCCACTTTGTGGAATCTTCAGCACTTCTCAGTGTTCTGACCGCGAGATAACACACTTTCGGCTGTGTGTCTGTAATGCTTCATAAGTTTAACAACAGCCATCTGTCAGAAGGACATGTTTAGGATCGTGCTGCTGAAGAACCCACTTTCTTGACCTGTTAACGACTTTAATGGTCAGATTAAGTGATGGTTATCTCGAGAGCCTTATCTCCGATTTTACTGCACGATTTGAGCGTTTCATTCGTTTACGGTAGAAAGATCTGTCCGTGTGCCTGCAAGCTGATGTCTGTTTTATCTCCAGATAAACATTTTATTCACAGATGTCTTTCTCTATGTATGAATGTATGAAATCTGAAGGGGAACCGAGAAAACTAGTTCCTCAGACTTGTTAGGATTGGAGTGGAATTTAGGGAAAGTGTGAAAACCTAGTAAACTATTAGGAGCGAAAATATCTACTAAGAACTACTCTGGGAACTTGGGGTACTACAAGATATAAAAACTAGCAAACTACTAGGAAATATTAAGAACTATTGGGGAACTATGGGACCTGTGAAACTAGGGAAACAACTGAGATAACTATGAAAGAGGATCTACAATAAATTAGGAAACTAGCAGAACTAGGAGAAGTTTGAAACTATAGATCTAGCAGAAACTAAAGAGCAAACGAAACAAGGAACTATGAGAACACTATGAGGAAATAAGGAGCTATGTGCAGTACAAAAACCAGGAAACTAGGCAAAAAAAAAAAAAACAGTGATAAACTAGGAAATTATGGGAACTTGGAGTAAATATGATAAACTGGGACCCTAAAGGAACTAGTAGAACTTTGAAACTATAGAACTAGTTCGGCGGTAGAAACTTGGGAACTAGGAGAACTACAAAAACTAGGAGACTAACCCAAAAACTAAAATGATAAACTAGGAAACTCTGTAAACTAAGAATTATTAGGAACTAGGAGAACTGTGGAACCTAGGAAGTTAATAGGAACTATGAGAACTGTACCAAGATAGCTAGGAGACTAGGAGAACTACAATATATTAGGAAATTAGAGAAACTAAGAGAACTTTGTGGTGTAGGAGACAAGGCCAAAAACTATGCTTAATGTAAATTAGGAACAAGGAGAACTTGAGAACTAAACAAACTGTGAGAACAGGGGGTACTGTAGGGGCTACGACAACTAGGAAACTATCAGGGACTAAAAATTATTAGGAACTATGAGAGCAATGAAAATATTAAGAACTAGGAGAACTGTACTGATATAAATATGAGACTAGGAGAAACTAATATAAACTAGGAAACTAGTGGAACTAGGAGAACTTTGATACTGTAGGACTAGCATAAATCAGCAACAAGGGGAAGAACTATAAGAACTAGATAGACTAGGACAAAAAGATGGGAACTGGGGGTACTAGGAGAAACTGTTAGGAACTATTGGGGACCACAAGCACTATAAGAACTTTGAAACTGTAGAATTAGCAGGAACTAGAGAGCGGGGAAACTGGAGAACCAGCCAAACTAGTTAACTAGAAAACTGGGATCAAGGGAAACTGTTAGGAAATAGGGGACCTAAGAGAACTGAAAACTGGGAAACTATTGGAACTGGAGGTACTAGGAGATAGAAAAAGCTAGGAAATTGTAAAGAAGTGTTGGGGACTAATGGGAACTAGGAGAAATGATGCTAACTATGATTAGAGAAGATTGAAACTATAGAACTATCAGGAACTTTAGGTACTGAGGTACAAGGAGAAATAGTAGAACTATTAGAAAATAATACTAAAGGAAGTATGATTAATTGTGATTAAAAAGTGGTACTAGGAACTAAAAGAACTAATAGAACAAAAAACATTTTGTGGTTTCATCAGCTTCATTTACAGTGGAACAAAATCTTGGGCCTCCAGGACGATAAGGCGCATAACATGATAAGTGTAAGACGAACAAAACAACTCGACACAACAAACACACACGAAGGTTCCTAGATGGCGTTAGAGCGAAGAATCTGATCAACACGAGTCCTGAAGACATTACCGCACTGTGAAGTGCTGCTGTTGGTGGTCGGGTTCTGTTTCGGGTCCCGTGTTCACTTCATGACTCACTGCCTAAGTGTGTGTGTGTGTGTGAGTTTCCTCTGTATTTCCCCTTCGGTGGGAAACGCTGACTCTTTAGAGATGGTACGGTTTTTACGAGGTGGTGTTAAAGCGTCCAAAGTGACCACAACCGTTTCCTGTTTGAGGTTTTTCGGAGCGTCAGCCAATCGCATGAGCTCAGCTCTGGGAAAGTTCTGGTAACTCGTCGCCGTTTAAGGGATTTCCCCAAGATTTACTACCAAATCGTGACCATTTAACCTTTTCTACAGGAACGACACAAATTAACATCACACCGGTGAATACTTTCACTTCTTTTCCGTTTCTTAATCCTCATCATGGCAAGAAAGAGATCAAAACACACTTAAGGATTTTTTTTTAAAACCAATGTTTATTATTGTATGTTATTGTGCTTTTAATTTTATTTGTATTTTTTTTGCAGGACATTGATTGAATGAAGCAGTTTTTAAAATTGTTTTTGTAGTAGTTCTCACTTTCATGTGTTTCATTAACATTCAGTCTTTAATCATCTCTGTTTAAAATACTTCAACTGAATATCTATAACAGTGAAGGAGGCGTGGCCTCTGTATCAGTCACTGTGAAAGAGGCGTGGCCTCTGTATCTATCTGTAACTGTGAAGGAGGCGTGGCCGCTGTGTATCAGTCACTATGAAAGAGGTGTGGCCTCTGTATCTGCCAGTAACAGTGAAGGAGGCGTGGCCTCTATGTATCAGTCCCTATGAAAGAGGTGTGGCCCCTGTATCTATCTGTAACAGTGAAGGAGGCGTGGCCTCTGTGTATCAGTCACTATGAAAGAGGTGTGGCCTCTGTGTGTCAGTCACCTTGAAGGAGGTGTGGCCTATGTGTGTTAGTTACTGTGAAGGAGGCGTGGCCTTTGTATGTACCAGTCTCATTGAAAGAGGTGTGGCTTCAGTGGCTGTCAGTCATTGAAGAAGGTGTGGCCTCTGTGTTTCTGTGACAGTGAAGGAGGCGTGGCCTCTGTTTCTGTGACAGTGAAGGAGGCGTGGCCTCTGTTTCTGTGACAGTGAAGGAGGCGTGGCCTCTGTGCATCTCAGTAACATTAAAAGAGGCATGGTCACGGTGTTAGCCTCAGTGAAGGACGGGGGCCTATTGTACCTGTCAGTCACAGTGAAAGGGGCGTGGCTTCCCACTCGTTTAAAACAAAAACAATTGGTAAATAAAACCAGTTCAAAAGCTTTAGTGCAGTGTGTGTCGAATCAGCTGAGTCATGGCACCTCAGTGCCGTCGTTAAACTGTTCTCTCTATTCTTTGTCCGTTTTCTGCAGATTTGTTCCGTGTTTATGTGACAGGAACCAGAAAACGGGAACGATGCTTTATTCCATCTCTGCCAGTCCTGAGCTAAAAAGTCTTTCATCAGTTTTCCACAGAAACACCCATGACATCGAAATCCCTGACGATGACAGTTTCAAGCTCTCTCTCTCTCTCTCTCTCTCTCTCTCTCTCTCTTTCTCTAGCCATGCATTTTACTGCCACTATGACACGGTCCATTTATGCAAGAATGGCGTTGACGCTGCGCAGGAACTCCTCTCATCCTGTTGGGCCGCGTTTCAAACGCTTGTCTTCCCTCCCTTTTTTTTTTCTTTCTAAGAAGCCGGACATACTTAATATACATTATCTCCCTCATCCATCATGACATCAGCCTGGTGAAGGACGCTTAGAGGAGGTGCAGGTGGAGCTGAAGATGAAGTAGAAGATGGATTGACCGCAATTACAGTAAATAAACAGACATTAAGAATGCTAGCTCTTGTGGTTTATTAGCAGGACGTCTCCAGCAGGCTGATGGGCCCGCGGATAGCCGTGCGTTTCTGGGTTTTCTTTCTTTGAGTTTTTGCGTTTGTTCTTTGTTCAGATGCGAGGACGTGATTAAGTTGACAGCGCTTTTCTTTGTACTGGATTGCGCTCGCTTCCTTTTGCCAAGCGCTCATTAGCCATAACAATGGTTTTTGACTCATTGCTTTTTTATTGTTTCCAATTTTTTTATGACTTTGAAAGTCCCTAAATCTCTGCCGGGTTTGGAATGAAGGGCATTCGCCAGAAACTCGAAGCCCAACCCGGAGCTCTGATCTTGGGAACGATTTGCTCTCTGTGCTCCACTCCCTTTCTCTGCTTGATGAGCTAAAGCTCACAGATTAGCAAGATGCCTCTCGCTTTTCAGCCTTCCTTTTCCCTCAGAGCTCACGAGCCAGAATTTGAGGGATGATGCCATGGAATGTCGTCTCTTTGTTTTTAAAAATAATAATTATTGGCGCCGCCGTATTGCTGCGCACGAAATCAGAACTTCTTCATGTTAACCCAGTCCAGTTAGGATCGGTCTAACGCTGCATTCATGCTAGCAAGGCACAAGTCGCTTGAGTCACCTTTTGTGGGTGTGGCCTGTCCAGTGGTTTTAGTTAGTAGCTACAGTATATAAAGCTTCTAAAGCTAATTAATTAAGCACAAAGAAAATAACGCATTAATCAGTGTGAAAATCGATGTTTTTTACACCGATTACATGCCATGTGCTCGGCTTCGTACTAGCTTCATAGCTAACTGTACTAGCTACGTACGCTCACCAGTGGCACTAACGATCTCTGCTACTTCCTTCCAAGCTTTATTATTTTCCTTAATGTCTCTATGCACATTTAATGACGGGTCATATATAAGACAGGAGAAGACAAAACCACAGTTTTGTGTTTTTCTTCCATTTTTGAGCATCAGAGAGTAAATGACGTGACTGCAGTTTGGAAGTAAAGTCGTGAGCGGGGAACTGAAGAAACGTCAGACCACGTGCGCTGTAGAATTGATCGTCAGAATCGTTGAAGACAATCACTTGTATTTGTGATTTTAGGGTGTAGCATGTAATCTGCATAGGATCGAGAAAATCTCAATTCAAATTTCTGAAATCGCGGCAAAAAACAATTGTAGAAAAAAACCCAGAACGATCGCTTTGTCGCTTGCTAGCGTGACCACGGTGTAAAGCCCAAGATACTGTTTCCAATCCAATCATGGCTTAAAATCTTCACAATTAATTTGTTATATCTAAACTAAATCATCTCAGTTCCAGATCAGTGGGATTAGCGATTTAGCAGTAAGCAAGTTTGCTTTTCATCGTTGTTTGTTGGTGAAGCACCCCATAAGTTGAATGTTCAGAAAACAGGCATAGAAAACACCACGTAGCTACAAAAAAACGATTATGTTACACATGACAGTCTAGCTTAGCTAGCTAGCTAACTACTTGCATAGTTTACTAGAAACCCGTCCCCCGATTCACTTATTCCCGATAACGTGCTAGCTGCAAAGTTGCCTATAAACATTTGTTTGAAAAGCTTTTCAAAGGTAGCACTACGTCACAATGCTGCAAAGATACCAACACATGGTGTCGAAAAGGTGGACTGATGCTAGCTGTTAGCCAACACATTGCATATTTCCCATAGCTAGCAGGCTAACATGGTAATGTTTAGCCCCGAAAGGTCCTATTTCAGTGAAAGGAAGTCCAAAGGAATAGCCTTACACACTGTGTATATTGTATTAAAAGTTCATTATGTTAAATTCAACACCACGTTTTTTCCAGATTGGCTACTGCAGAGGATTATGGGATACGACAGACAACAAAAAAAAATCAGAAAATAAGCCAGATGGAGGATCTGGACATAATCAGATGCCTTTCTGCGTCCAGTAAAGTACAAACACGTTTTATTTTATCCTGGACGTAATCAGAAAAGGTGGGATTTTAGCCGTTTGTGGAAGGATTGGAGAACACTCTGAGCGAGGTGAAGCTAATTTCACCACAAAGATCTCAGAGAAGTCCAAACCAGGAGATCTGAGCTGAGCTGAACAGCTAAAGCTCATGGATTAGCGAGACGCAAAGTGCCAAATTTGCTTCCTGTTCAACACTCGCTCGCCATTTCGCCATCATTCTTATGAGGCGCGGGGGAGTAAAACCACGATACGTGATATACTGCCATGTTTAACACGTGGCCTGTGTAACAATGGCGTTATTGTGGGCAAAACAGGCAGCACTTTTAAGGAGGACTTGTGCTCCTGAGATGAAGTGCCCTCGTTCCCTTTGTTCCGCTGCGCTAAAGCTCGTGGATTAGCGAGACGCTAGGGCCAATTTGCTTCCCGCTTCCTAACACTTGCTTTCCGTTTCTCAGTCGCTGTTACGAGGCTGAGGGGAATTAACGCAGGACTTGTAAAGCTAAGCTACACACTGTTTGGATAAAATGTCCCAAGCTTGAGTGTTGAGAGCTAAACAGTAAAACCGGAAGGGTTTAGGTTCTAATCCCCAAACCACTGTTCAGCCATTAAGCAACAACAAAAATAAAAAATGGCTCGGCTTTTAGCTCGGGTTCTGCCTCACTTGTACGTCGACAGATAAAACCGACTGCCAAGTGGATAAATATAAATGTAATAAACGAATATTACAGAACGCAGCTCCAGAAGCCCGGCCCGCATTCCTCACCGCGGACGACTTCTTTAATCAAACGATGCCGTCTATTTCTGCCATACAATAAAAAAAGTCGGAGGCCTTGTGGCTTTTATTGCGCTGAGAACGCTGCCAGATGGCCCCCAGGCTCCCCAATGAAAACAAAAGGAAAAATAAAATACGTTCGGTAGAAGAACCCTTAATAAGTGCGGGCCTGTAAAAATTACGCGCAGGTTCCCTGGCAGCGCTCGCCGCTCAAAGCTCGGAGATTATTCGGCCGCTGAGAGACGTAAAGTTGTGTTTTGTTAAATAGCAGCGATGCTGGGAGCTTCGTTACGAGAGCGAGCGACTGCATTTCAGCAGGAGAGCAGAAACAGATCTAAAACGCAGAACACGTTACGACACGAGGCCCGATTTCCTGACGTTCTGTTAAAAAGCCGAACGAACAAACTGATAAATATAAAGCTTCATTACATCTGTTTGGAGTAAACAAGCCAAAAACCTTTATTGTTTATTCTTACTCCTTTAACACGTCTGGCGTCGGGACCACATGACCTTACACCTGGAATCTGATTGGCTGGATTTAATAAATCTATTTACGTGATCTGTTTATATAAATATCTTTACATTCTGATTGGACAGTGAGGTGTTGATTAATGTTCAGAATCAGCTGATAAAAATGAATTGTGATTTTAATATAAATATATTTAGCCTTTAAGCCTTTTCCTTACAGACGTCGCTCTCGTTCTTTTCCGTGTCACTGATCAGTTCCGACGTTCTGGAGGGAAATGAGTTCCAGTTTTTCACTCCTCGTCTTTACTTCCTGTTTCTGGCGTTATGGCGCTGAACTCGATCAGCCGTTTAAACCCGGTGACACGCACAAGACGAGAGCGCGACTCGCTGAATAGCGCAAAAAACCAAAACCATCCTCCACCTGCCTCCGTCTGTCTCTCTGTATCTCTCTACACCTGTCTCTCTCTCTGTATCTCTCTACACCTGTCTCTCTGTCTCTGTATCTCTCTACACCTGTCTCTCTCTGTCTCTGTATCTCTCTACACCTGTCTCTCTCTCTGTATCTCTCTACACCTGTCTCTCTCTCTTTATATCTCTACACCTGTCTCTCTCTACACCTGTCTCTCTCTCTTTATATCTCTCTCTCTGTATCTCTCTACACCTGTCTCTATCTCTGTATCTCTCTACACCTGTCTCTTTCTCTGTATCTCTCCACACCTGTCTCTCTCTCTGTATCTCTCTACACCTGTCTCTCTATAAACCTGTCTCTCTCTCTCTGTATCTCTCTACACCTGTCTCTCTCTCTGTATCTCTCCACACCTGTCTCTCTCTCGGTATCTCTCTACACCTGTCTCTCTCTGCATCTCTCTACACCTGTCTCTCTCTCTGTATCTCTCCACACCTGTCTCTCTCTGTATCTCTCCACACCTGTCTCTCTCTGCATCTCTCTACACCTGTCTCTCTCTGTATCTCTCCGCACCTGTCTCTCTCTCTGTATCTCTCCGCACCTGTCTCTCTCTCTGTATCTCTCTACACCTGTCTCTCTCTCTGTATCTCTCCACACCTGTCTCTCTCTCTGTATCTCTCTACATCTGTCTCTCTCTCTGTATCTCTCTACACCTGTCTCTCTCTGTATCTCTCCACACCTGTCTCTCTCTGTATCTCTCTACACCTGTCTCTCTCTGTCTCTCTCCGCATCTGTCTCTCTCTCTGTATCTCTCTACACCTGTCTCTCTCTCTGTATCTCTCTATACCTGTCTCTCTCTCTCTGTATCTCTCTACACCTGTTTCTCTCTCTCTGTATCTCTCTACACCTGTCTCTCTCTCTGTATCTCTCCACACCTGTCTCTCTCTGCATCTCTCTACACCTGTCTCTCTATAAACCTGTCTCTCTCTCTGTATCTCTCTACACCTGTCTCTCTCTCTGCATCTCTCTACACCTGTCTCTCTCTCTGTATCTCTCCACACCTGTCTCTCTGTCTATATCTCTCTACATCTGTCCCTCTCACTGTATCTCTCTACACCTGTCTATTTCTCAAAGTCTCTCCATTTGTCTCTCTCTCAAAGTCTGTCTGTTTCTATCTATGGGTCAAATACTGTCTATCTCTCTCCCTACATCTCTGTCTCCCTAAATCTGTCTCTCTCTCTACATCTGTTTTTTCTTTATATATCTGTCTCTCTATCTCTGTCTCTCTCTGTCCCTCCCTCTCTCCCCCAACATGTCTCTTTCTACCTGTATGTTTCTGTCTCTCTCCCTACATCTGTCTCTCTGACCTTCTACATCTGTCTTTCTCCTTCTCTATCTGTCTCTCTCTATCTCTGATTCATGTAGAATCTGTAATCTTTAAATAAGGACAAATTCAAAATGGCTCCCTGTTCACTGTAAGTGCTCACTACAGAGAGTACAACACAGTGGTGGTGTAGAGCTTACACGGTGCCCGGTCTGTCTGATGGAAAGCGAAGTCAGCACTTCTTTCTATTGGCACTAAGCAACAAGTATTGGCACCCTTGGTTTCATCCTGATAGCTCCATGCCTCAATACAGTAGTTCATCGTGTGAAGCAGACGAGCAACAGAGACATATTTATTTTATTTTAACGACGTAGTCTTAAAAGCCTTTTTAAAAGTGATCATCAAAGAAAATACATTTGTGAACTTTAATTAATTTACGCCATCGATACGCTCCATCTACAACCTCTAACGAAAACATGTCATGTGATGGGAAACGCACTCGGAGACTCGAGCAGTTATCTCAGAGACCATCTCTCTCTCTCTCTCTCTCTCTCTCTCCACACTAGCTGCATTTCTCTCGCACCCACCTCAATGAACATCTATATTTGGACACTGTGATTTCCTTTTAAATTAATATCAAAGGAAGTAAAATGATCATATCTTCCTCGCTGAGTTCAGGAAAACATCAGACCAGGCACCAAATATGGCGCTGGCGCTGGCGCTCGTCTCCTTTACGACGCCACTAATCTGAACCTCTACAGTAGTTCTCTGTTTACAACCCGCCGTGTTCCCTTCACTCCCTTCCCTCCATCCGCATCCCTCCATCCCCTTTTCCCTCGTTCCCGTTCCCGCTCACTCTCATAAAACTGCATCGTGCGGCAGCCCGGAGCACTCAGGCAGGCCTGTAAACCTCTCACTCACCTCTCACCATCCCTCTCTCCATCCTTCTCTCTCTCTCTCTCTCTCTCTCTCCTTTTATGTGCATACCACCAAACACACACTTCATTAGTGCAGTACTTAGCTGTACAATTCATATTAACTCTCACACACGACTAAAAATAAACGGTAATAACGTCTTTCAAAGTGCATTATGGGTATTGAGTGTTCTCTAGCTGCAAATCACAGGTTTATATTAATGCGCTAGTTCTAATACATTATCGTTTCTATAGTAACAGCTCATTCACGCGTACTAAACGCGTGTCATCGTTAATGCGGTGAAGTTTTCGTTAATGCGGTGAAGTTTATTTAACGTTTATGGAAGGAGTCTCCAGTGTCAGCGCTTTGTAACAGTCAGAAGTGAAGCTGTAACTTTAAGTTTTCGCTTTGCGGTTTCTCGTTAACACGACAAGCTGCAGTTTTTTTTTTTTTGTCTTATTAACTTCAAAAGAGAGGGAACGACTGTTTATAGCCGCTATAAGTGAGAAAAGGAACTAACTTGTACTACAGGCATTCCACAACATCAAGTGTAACTATAATTTGATAAAAAGTCTGACGTTTTGTTGTTTAATAAATAACGAATTGTAACCGCTGGCAGATTGATGTGGTGTAAAAGGAAGAGCACTTGCTGTTAGAGGAAAATAATCACCTTTATGATGTAACTCATCGCTCATGTTGCTTCATCACACCAACCCAGCGCCGCTCTCGATGCTCTTCGCTCTCGCCGTCGCGCAGTCACGTGGTTCATGGAGCTCTCAATAGTTCCGAACAAATCAACCTGTTTGAATGGGTTGAAGCAGGACGGACAGCAGCAGCGACTATATTTGCAGCAATTTTCAGTAAATATTAACGCATTAATGTGCAGTGATTACTACGTTGATTACATTTATGGTAGCATTTGTCCTGAGGAGTGATGGAGAGACAGCATTAATCAGTTTTTCTGTGTTTAATGTTTGAGGGAAGGGGGATTGCTCTCATAACGTAGAATACATTTACAGCATGTCACAGACTCTGGTCATAATTACTCATACATCTTAATGTTAACTGATGTTAAGACATTCACATAAGCATGCGCAACAAGTGAATATCAAAGAATGCAAGCAGCTGCATTCATCAGTTTGACCCCAGAAAGAAGTTTGGTCAGTAGTCCAAAATAAACAAGACAAAACATTTGATTATATAATATATCCAGGCCGAGGGTAGATGCGTTTTTCCTTGAATGGGCAGGCTTCATAGAAACTCATTCGACCTCCTGCAGGGAGAGGAAGATGGCAGAACGCAGGCCAGGAAAGGCATAAAAGTGTTCAAAATAGCCACTGCATTCTTTCTTTCACCGCAACAGTGGGAAGAAAAGGAGATCTGGATACCTGGATATGAGCTGCCGGTTTATTAGGTACACTGGGCTAAAAGGAACAGTGCTGCAATAAATCCTAGCTTCGTGAAGATTATAATGCTTCCACATTAACGCTGCTGATCTTATCAGCCGTCCCTGATGCACTGTCTAACAAACGATGTGTGTAATGACTGAATTAACCGAGGAACAAATTTGCTAGATACAAGCTAGCCATGTTTTCTAGTTAAGCTAGCTACCATTCATTGAAATTAGGTGTACGAATATGGCACAGTCTAGTACCAAGTCTTGCTGACTTTAACAACAAATCCAAACACCGAAGATGAACTTTGTATGTTAACGAACGCCAACAACTGCAGTTAATTTGAGGTAAATGCAGGCCAACCGACACCTGGTTATGGTAGCTAGTGAGGAGTTGCTCACGCTAGCTAACTGCAATTAGAATCTCTAACTAGCTATTATCCAACGATAAACATTAACTAAAGCTGGCTACAGGAAATACCACTATTGGCTAGATACAGAACAGACGTCTATGGCAGTGTCGCAACTCTCTATTTCAACATCGTCAGACACAAGTTCCAAAATAGTGCACTTCATAGTGAATGCGGTTCCATATCAAACATCGCTAGGTCACTCGCTAGTGGACATCTTATTGGTTGCCATGGTTACCTTGGTAGCGCCTAGCCTCTTCGCCATGAAGAAAAGATTGTTCTTTCTAGCGATAAATAGCAGCAGTCATGTTCTCGTAGGGTCTAATGGGAATGATGAGTTGCATAAAAACACGTCACACCAAACTGTTATGTTTTCCTTCCATTCTTCCATAAACCAAGTGAAACTGTTTAATTTTATTGAGTTAAATATTTTGGTTTACGGAATTTTTTTTCCACATGGTAGGCTACATTCTGCCACCATGTTGTCAGGATGTTTTCTGTATTCGACCGCTGGAAATGCTATGTGGGAGGTGAAAGAAAAAACAAACAGATTTCTCTGTCCAGTGACGGCGCACATCAGCCATTTTTAAAACTCCATTTTATTTAATTTAGTGTCAAAGAAAGTGCATTGTGTACTAGGTGTGATGGTCTAGTCAATCATAACACAAATCCAAAATGGTTCCCTACTCCCTACACGCTCCCTACACGCTCCCTACACGCTCCCTACACGCTCCCTAAACGCTCCCTACACGCTCCCTACACGCTCCCTACAAGCTACCTACACGCTCCCTACACGCTTCCTACACGTTCCCTAAATTCTCCCTACACGCTCCCTAAACGCTCCCTACACGCTCCCTAAATTCTCCCTACACGCTCCCTAAACGCTCCCTAAACGCTCCATACACACTCCATACACACTCCCTAAACGTTCCGTACACGATCCGTACATGATCCCTAAACGCTCCATACACGCTCCCTGCACGCTCCAGACACGTTCCCTACAAACTCCCTACACGCTCCCTACACGCTCCCTACACGCTCCCTACACGCTCCCTACTCACCCTTTCTAGTGCACTACATGTAGCTTATACACTCTTTATGGTGAATGATGGCGGCAGCTTCATCCACATATTTTCATTGGTAATTCATTTCATTAGTATTCAACATTGTCACATTGCAGCATTAACCTTTCTGCTAAACTACTAATAATTGCTAATGATTAATAATTGTTAATTAGTGGTGAAATTAAAAGGACAGAAACTCATCAGTGCTCTCTTCATAGTTTGATTGATCCTCGTAATTCATAATGACGAGAGGGAGTTCAGTAGCAGCGCCCCCCGGTGGCTAACGCGGGACGCCCGTCTCAGCTCGCCTTCACACCGCTCTCCTAATGTAATGCACTGTTTCCTGGAGCACAGCCAATCAAAATGCTTTCCTCTCTCTCTCTCTCTCCCTCTCTCTCTAACGCTCTCTTTCTGTCCCTCTCTCTTTTTCTCGCTCTCAGAGTTCAGCATTCAGTCTCTAGAGAGAAAGAGGCAAGTGCTCAGGCCGAGAAAGAGAGAGAGAGAGAGAGAGAGAGAGAGAATGTAAAAAAATCCACAAGTGCCTCAGTGTGACCACTGAGCAAACAGAGAGAGAGAGGGAGAGATAGAGGGAGAGAGAGAGGGAGAGGGAGCACATGGGGTACGTACAAAGAGGACCTCTTTGTGATAGGGAAACTATTTAAAGAACATTTTCTTGTTTCAGTGCACAGGTACTTGTTCTAACCACATCTAACTAAATCTCTTCTCCTCGCTCTCTCTTCAACTCCCAAACATCTCCAAATGGTTCGGCTTCAAACAACAGGATGGAGAGAGGCGTTGACTCTCTCTCTCTCTCTCTCTCTCTCTCTCTGTCTCTGTCTATGTTTCTTTCCCTATCTGTCTCTGTCGGTCTCTCTCCCTACCTATATCTGTCTCTCTGAGGCTCTACATCTCTCTCTCTCTCTCTCTACACCTGTCTCTCTCTCTCCCAACATCTACCTCTCTCTCTCTTTCCCTACATCTCTCTCTCTCTCCGTAAGTGAAAGAAGAGATGAGATGTGGTTGAATTTCATTTAAAACAGAAAGCAGCGTGATATTACGAGCTTTAAACTGTGTGTGTGTGTTTGTGTGTGTGTGTGTGTATGTGTATGTGTGTGTGTGTGTGTGTGGGGGGGGGGGACAGAGAGAGAGAGAGATGTGTGGTTGATCAAAAACGCAAACTAAGACAGAGAGAGAAACATGTGGTTAAACGAGTAGCTCTATTAATCCTCTCCTTCTCTCTTTCCCCCTGTTCTCCATTTGGGGGGGAATAAAATGAGAAAATGTTTTGATATGACCAGCTGTAAAGATGTAAACGACCGCAATCTGTCTTTCTCTAAAAACAAAACCATGACAGGATTTGAAGAGTAAAAGTAAGAGAAGGAATGAGATGTGGCCACATTAATATAATTACACATTCCTCTTTTCTTTCTCTCTCCAGAGAAATCTGAAAAAGGTTCAATATGACCAGCTTTAAATACAGAGAGAGAGAGAGAGAGAGAGAGATGTGGTTGAACAAGCATCTGTCTATCTGCTCTCTGTCTATTAAAAAAAAAAATCAGCTTTATATAGAAAAAGAGAGATGTGGCCAAACAAGTATCTCTCTCTCTCTCTTACACACACACACACACACACACACACACACACACTTTCTGTCTATTTTCTGAACATAACATTTGTTGAAACCTTTGATTTCGAGAACATTACATTTTTCAGTCAAGTTCTCAGTGTTCATACATGACCAGCTGAGTGTTTATTAACCTTTATAAACGTTTCCACAACGTTCCAGCAACATTAAGTTTATAAATTATAAACATCAACGTTTAACATTGACATTTCACAATATTAGTTTGTGTTTTACTTTGAACGTTGTGTGAGCAAAACATTCAGTAAGAACACGTTGCACCGACATTAACGTTTCTGAAACGTTTTCTGACCGTTCCCATTAAGACAAAACCTAATATCATGATGTTAACGTTAACATTTTACGTTTTATTTATTTATTCATTTATTTATTTTTTACCACAGAACGTTTCCTGTAAGACAAAAAGCTAAAATCATGAAACATTGGGTTTAACATTTCTACATTTCCTGCCTGAAAATGTTTTATCATTCTAGGAACACTGTGTAAACATTTTCGGTCAGGAAACGTTGCAGGAACGTTATTTTTGCAACGTTACCCTTTTAGAACCTGTAGAATGTCCTGCAAAATGTTCTAATGGGAGAAGGAAACTAAAAATGGACATAAGTAACCAGCTTTAAACATTAATAGCGAGAGAGAACGAGATGCAGCTGAACTAGTAGCTGTACACGTGCTCCGTCTCTCGGACTGCGAAAGCTCCACGTTTATCAGATCTGTCGATATTTTGGCGGCGGCTAGCGCTCGGCGTGCTCTACACGGTGAATTTTTGCTCTAATATGGAAGGCCGAGGAGACGGTGAGCGTCTCGAGCCCCTAATCGGACCGACATGGTACAGGAGACAGGTTTCATATTTGGACGTTAGATTAGATAGTCTAATCTAATCAAAACAAGAGTTTTGCTCAGACGAGGCCAAAAACGTTCATACAGGAGAGAAATGGAGTCTCTGAGCGAGGGGCGACTCGGACACGATGCCAAGTACGAGTCAGGCTCACTGTTTTTATGGCCATTTCAGGTCCAAGCGGTAGAAATACCTTCTTTTTACAGGTTAGGTGGAGTCCAGATGTCCATATTTTACAATACATCATGTTTACTTTACAATCTACAGGAAATTCTGGGCAGAATTTAAATAAATCTCACTTTGTTTACAAATCCAGTTATGATAAATTCTCACAGCTAATCTATGTGTAAGCTGTATATTATCTATATATTATCTGTATTGGAAATCACATCGCTCGCTGCTGCTGAGGATGACTCCACATGGACATCCTGAAGATACATGAGATTACTGAGGATGACTCCACATGGACAGCCTGAAGATACATGAGATTACTGAGGATGACTCCATACCCACAGTTTTGCACTCAGGTCTCCATCAGTGAGCAGTTTGATAACATCAACAAAACAGACTTCATGTGAAAACTATAAGGAGTTTCCTGGTTACACAGTCGCACTATTTGTCCACAGCTACAGAAGGGAATGATTTATAATCGCACTCTCCGGTGTCACCCAGATGAGGACGGGTTTCCTTTTGAATCTGGTTTCTCTCAAGGTTTCTTCCTCATGTCGTCTCGGGGAGTTTTTCCTCACCACCGTCACCTCTGGCTCACTCATTAGGGATAAATTTATACATTTAAAATGTACGTCCTGAATCGATCTATTTCTGTAAAGCTGCTTTGTGGCAATTTGCATTGTTAAAAGCTATACGAATAAAATTGAACTGAGTTGAATATATAAGCCATATGTAAAGTATATATTATTTATAAATTAGCTATATGTAATCTATATGTAGCTATACGTGATGTGTATGTAGTTATATGTGGTGTGTATGTAGCTATATGTGGTGTACGTAGCTATACGTGATGTGTATGTAGCTATATGTGATGTGTATGTAGCTATATGTGGTGTACGTAGCTATATGTGATGTGTATGTAGCTATATGTGGTGTACGTAGCTATACGTGATGTGTATGTAGCTATATGTTGTGTACGTAGCTATACGTGATGTGTACGTAGCTAAACGTGATGTGTACGTAGCTAAACGTGATGTGTACGTAGCTAAAGGTGATGTGTACGTAGCTATGTGTGGTATACTGGATGTATATGTAGCTATACGTGATATGTATGTAGCTAAATGTAATCTACAGGTATGAAATTAAGTTAATAGTTATTTTCAAAGGTGCTTATTCTTCATTTAAAAAACTAAACTACTTTTCTCACACATTTCCTCCGTGTGTGTGTGTGTGTGTGTGTGTGTGTGTGTGTGTGTGTGAGAGAGAGAGAGAGAGAGAGAAAGAAAGCGTCTGGATCCAACCTTACATTATTTGCTAGAATAAAGTGTTAATAACACACACTATCAATGTTTATTTGGTGTGTATCTTTTGTTATTATTTGAGAAGAAAAGGATATTTAGATTTTCTTTTTTTTGTTTTCATACAAGGACCATGGGAGGAGGTGTGTGTGTGTGTGTGTGTGTGTGTATGTGTGTGTGTGCGCAGGTGTGAATTCGCTGATGATTTACTATTGAACAGATGGACTGACATGCGGTTGTAATTACTTTTGGCGTGATTGATGATGTACCACGGTGTTGATTTATGTTCCTACCTGTCGACTGACGATGGCGTAAATACGACCGCATGAAGAAACCCGACTGTTTGATATCGTTGTAATTCTGGATACAGATATGAACGGATGCAAATGATCTGTTGAAAGAGCAGGAATATTTGTTTCAGTACTGAATTAAAAAAATGGGACAACAACAGTTTCACAATATTACAGAAAAAGATTTATTGTTATTATTATTATTATTATTATTATTATTATAGCATTTATAATATTTAATTGAGAATTTTTTTTTTTATATATATTTCAGTTAGATATAGAATCCATATAAGCAAACATTATATGTGTGTGTGGAAGTGTGTGATCAAAAATGTGTGTAAATATGAGTGTGTGTGTGTGATCACGTGCCAAACACAGCAGTAATGGAGGAAGCTCCACAGCGATTGGCCGACTAAAGTGTCTTCTCTCCAGCCGGACTGCTCTGTGTGTGTGTGTGTGTGTGTGTGTGTGTGTGTGTGTGTGTGTTTCATGCTGTCCCCTTGCCCAGCCTAGCTCTCTGAAGGGGGTGTGTAATGCAGACCGCAGCCAGTGGGGTCTCGGGTCACTGCTGGGACAAAGCACTGTGTGTGTGTGTGTGTGTGTGTGAGGCACAAAGCATTCCAGTGAAATGATATGCAAAAATAAAACAATTGCAGGAATTCCAGGTATGAACCCGGCTCGCTGTTCATCCCGATGATCAGGTCCAAATGTCGAACAGGAAGCGATTTTATTTCATCACTTATGAAACATGAACACATTTTTGTGCAGTGATATTTCTCCCTAACACGACTCTAAAACCATATACGGTAGTTTACTCGGGCTTCACACCACAGCGCTGTTGAATTCCGGATTCCGATTGGTCAGAAGGTGTCGATTAATTTTCTCTGACAGAACTGCAGCTGCAAATCACAGGTTTATATACATTAATGCGCTCGTTCTAATACGTCATCGTTTCTATAGCAACAGCTCGTTCACAGGGACGTGTACGGCGGACGCTCCACGTAAACGGATTAAAAAGATAATCGTTGCTACGGTGAAGTTTTCTGTAACGTTCATGGAAGGAGTCTCCG
>CM075005.1:31296203-31313999 GCA_037576675.1 Pangasius sanitwongsei
CGCTCCACGTAAACGGATTAAAAAGATAATCGTTGCTACGGTGAAGTTTTCTGTAACGTTCATGGAAGGAGTCTCCGCTTTGTAACAGTCGGCTGTAACAGGACGGAGGAGTTTACGCTTTTTTTGTGGTTTCTTGGTGGAAAAGAAAAAGCTGGCGAGGGAATGATTGATTATAGCTGCTATATCGTAAGTGAACGTTTTTGTGGTGTAATGGGGATAAAAACACTTGCATCTGACTCTTCCGAAGAAAAATCCCAGAATTCAGTTCGGCAAACGAGAGTAAAATGATTTTAAGACATGCAGGTCATGAACTGTATCAGGCTTTCTCATTTCAAATATAAAATATCGTCATGAATTAAAAGCGTCAAGAATGAAGTGAAAATTCTGTTTGTTTGATTAAGCGATGGACTGAAACCCGTTCTCAGTAGTGTACCCGGACCTTTAGTCCCCTCTGTTTGGACGCCCCGACTCGGCCCGGCCGCTACCGGAGCGAGGGATTGAGGAGGAGGAGGAGGAGAAGCGAAGATGATGAACCTGATATCCCTCCGAGGCGTTGGGCCTGTTTGTTTTTCGTTGTCTCTGAGTTATTCCGAGCCGCAGGGAGCAGCTTTGCGTCTAACAAGCGTCCGTTGTTCTTCCGCCGGATGGAGGGATGGACGGAGGAGGAGGTGGAGAGATAACAAAGCTCGCTTCAGACAGAACGATACTGCTGGGAAAACTGAGAGAGAGAGAAAGAGAGAGAGAGCGACAATGACCGGAAAACTGGCGATTTATTTTATTTTATTTTATTTTCAAGTCTAGAAGGTTTTATATTTTTGTGTATTTGCGTGTTAAACATAAACATTTTAGTTTTTAAACGTATTAGAATATTAATAATGTTGAGTGAGCATTAGCTAGTGTTTAGCTACACTTCATATCCTGTCGCTTTTTTAGCCCGTTGTTTTCATAATCATAGAATTCATTTATAATTCATTTATAATGATGGTAATATTCTCCTTTCGCTCGCATTTAGCTCCATTTTACATTTGTTAGGTCGCGAGATCCGTCACCTTTCACCATACACTGTGGCTGAATCTCAAAATGGCTTCCTCTTCACTATAAATGCTCACTACAGAGGGTGTGACATCATCGCTGCACTGAACGTCCATTTTAGACTCCGAAAAACTGAGACACTAGGAACTTATCACTTTAGGACACATTGTTCTCCAATTTTTCTGGTTGAAAATGAAAAATGATGCATAATTTAACAAAAAAAAAATCTGATCGTAAATCACAGCTCTTTATTCAGGGTGGTTTTCCTTAATGTCCTAAAACAACGTTAGAAAATATTTGTTAAATATTACAGGAAACATTTCAGCAGTCCAAATAGTCCAAGAAGTAAAATTCATTCTGACATTCTTCTTCTTCTTATTATTATATTATTATTATAGATTTAATAGGGTAACTGAAAAAAAATATATTATTGTCATTGCTATTTTTATGTATTTTACAGAAATAAATAATACAAAAATATTATTTTAAAGTGAACAAAAAAAAATTAAATTCATTCTGACAACCCGTCTACGTGCAGCGGAATTCTTCCAATAAACTTTCTATAATCTAACATGTCAGGAGTTTACTCTGTGTGTGTGTGTGTGTGTGTGTGTGTGTGTGTATTTGTTCAGCACAGTGGTTCTGTAATGAAAAACATGGAGCTAGATTAGTTTAAAGCCATGATGAAAAGGAACCTTAAGGGAGCGAGTTTAATTGAGAAATGTTGTGGGTGGAAACATTTGCATCCAGTTTGTTCTGTGTGTGTGTGTGTGTGTGTGTGTGTGTGTGCGTGTGTGTGTGTGCATGCACATATATACAATATAATGAGTGGAAAGTGTGTTGCTCATGTTCCCGTCCTGCCCTGAGTTCCAGCCCTGTTTCTGACGCTCCCACGTCGACCTCCTCACCTCCCTCTCGGTCCCGTGTTTAATATGTTTCTGTACTTTATCAGGTCGAGAGAAGTTCGTTAGACGAACGTAACGATACGAGCGGAACTTACTGAGGGAAAAAAAGAGAAGAAATAGAAACTGTATAATCCCAGGAGACGCACCTGTGCTTATTCTAGCCACACCTGATTATTTTAAATATGTACGCTTGCAACAGCATGTAAAAGTGACTGCATCAAAAAGCGCAGTCCCACTAACAACGACGATATTTACGTTATTTAAATTATAAGTGTCATATTTAAGTAGTTAATATTGGCCTCGAATGACAGACCCAGGTGTTTTTTAAGTGTATTTACAGCTAAAACATAAATGTAATAAAGTTTTTCATATTGTGGTTACATTAAACTGCCAGACAGTGGCGCTGGACTTAACGCTGCTCCTCACTCAAGCTAAAATCACGCAAGAAACGTGCACTTAAGTTCAAGATCAGAATTGTGCGTAACTCACATAAGACACGCCTCTGTTTTAGATAAGCTCCGCCCCCCCCAACGCGTGTAACTCGCACGTAACAGCGCTTAAGTCTGTAGTCACGTCCGATGTGCACAATTTCGGTATTGAATCCTCACTCTGCACTTAAGTCAACTTTTAAAACAATGTTCACTTTTTTTCACGCAGATAATAACGTTAAAGTCATTGGTAGCAGTGTGTAAGTCAGGAAACAGATAAAGGTGATCGAGTCTGATTTCATTCCTGGCAAATCCACACACACACACACACACACACACACACACGGCTTTTTTTAGCTCGTTGACTTGTTTCTGCAACATCTTCCATCAGGAAATGGGAAACAGTCGCCTTCGGTTCAAGGGAGCAAGTACACATATGGTTCTCTCTCGCTCACACACATCTCGCTCGCATACCACACACATGCACTCACACACGGACGCTATAGCACAAGGAGGAAAAAAAGGAACACACACAAACATGAAACGCGCTGGACGGAAACGCGTTCAAACACTCCGGTCGTGTACCGATAATCATAAACACGCACGTACAAACACTGCGGGAACCTCTAGGGTTCGTAAACACCACTCAAAAGGACACACACACACTCATACACACACACTCATACACACAAGAGCAGGGCTCTCGCTCTTTTTTTTTTATGCCACATGCACTGGCACGCCATCTTCTTCAATGTGGTCCCTGTTAGTGCCGAGGCATGGGGCCTATTTACATTAGGGCCTGATTGTTAGAACCCGGCCCTCTTTTCCTCCTTTTTTTTGCTGTATTTATGTTCTTTCAAATATACCTCATAAATGTGAAGTATCTACTGTGTGAGCTTTGGACGGAGCACAAGGCAAACGGACGAGGAGCCGATATCAAAGCGCTCGTCCCCGAGCTCTTGTTTCAGGACCTCGGGTGTTGGAGAAAGTCGATATGGCTGTCCTTCCATTTGCCTGTTTTTTATCTCGGGGTTAAGACGGAGATCACCTGCGTGCGACTGGAATGTCGAGTCTCGGAGGACGGGACTGTGTGTGTGTGTGTGTGTGTGTGTAAGAAAATCCTGTCGATGGAGGACATCCACCATGAAACCTTCCCATGCTCTTCGCTGTAATGCGCTAACCGTTCAGGACTTTACTCGCTAGTCGTGTCGTCGGCCTTACGCTGCCTTCACAGACAAAAATTCGCAACATCATAAAATAATATTTCGGTCGTGAGTTGAGATGTGACTAATTTAGTGCCACTGCAACCGACGCCAAAGATCTGTCCGTGTGAGGAATCTTTAATTAAAGATAAATGAGTGTAAGCGCCAATAGGAAGACGGCAAACTCACGATGCAGCTACAAGCACACTGGTGATAAATGAAACCTGCTAATAGACGGAAAAGAATCACCTGATCAACACAAAGCTCACTTTGAAGAATGTTTGTGTTTATTTAATGCTGATTGGTGACGTAACCAGAACTTAAGAAAGTAATGTTCTTTCATCGTAGGTCTATCGTCGGAGGATCTTCATCACGGTTCTTCCACAACTGGATTACGTTCCCTAGTTAGGCAGCACTTCTAGGAAGCATTAGGACAGTATTTTTTTTGACAGACCCAGAATTATGTTTACAAATCCAGGGCTTGGAACTAGAAGAGCGTAAGTGAACATTATTGTTGTTATGTGGTTGAAAATCAGCTAACATTACAACACGTCAGAGCTTAACTAGCTAACTTGCTTGCTAGCTAGCAGCATTGTTCATCGGACTGAGTGTGTGGATTAGCGGTTAGATTCAGAGCTGTTGAGAATAATAATAATAATAATAATAATAATAATAATAATAATAATAATAATAAATCCCAAAAAACAACAGAGCCGCTAACAGACCCTTGAGGAACACCTTTAACTTTTTTGTAAGTTAAAAAATACGAGCATGCATGCTCAGTTTGCACACCGTTTCGGCTTGCTAAAAAGCTAACTAGCGTGCTAACTGGATAATCCGCTAACTAGGTATCAGTAACAAAGTTCCATCAGCTGTCATGGCTGTAATATATCTGTTAAATTTAATAACAATTATAAACAAATGTAAAGCCTATTTAAATAAAATAAAAAAAGAGACTCTCATAAACCCCTGTAACGTTTAGTAAACACTTAGAACCTTTATATGCTTGATTTATGTAATGTGTGGAACAAATTAAATGCTTTTATTTTAAATAAAATATAATATCTCACGTGTGCTTGATAAAGCAAGAATTAGCCTTCGCCTGTGATAGGAGATTAGCTTGCTGGTGGCTAAATCAGAGATTTGAAGAAAAAGAAACGTTAGCTCCACCATGTATTTTTGCTGGGTTGTAAAGGATATTCTCTGGATGCAAAGCATTCTGGGTAAGTTGTGTCCTTGCGGGGTTACGAGAGGACTTCTAACGAACATCGTTCGGGTTAATAAAATAACGTAGAGTCCTTAATGGTGACCAGGGGATCATTCCGTTATAGTTGTAAGCATTAGAAGCGTATTTTTGTCTTGCGTAACGGACGAGGAACTGATGAATAACATCCCAGAAGTTCTGTAACAGTGTAATGGCGTCATGAATGTTTTGGACGCCAGTTAGATCGCAACGTCCCGAAGCCTACGGCGATGTTAATCGTCTAATAAAGTCATGGAACTTCGACTGGAAGATCGACAAGGGACTGAAACAAGGGGAAATTGCGAGGCGAAGTGAGCAAGGGAGCATTAAGGAACATTTAAAATGACGAGTAAATGAGGAAAACACATCACAGCGTAATGAGCGTTTTATTTTATCCTGGGTTAGATTACAATTCCTTCTGGCTTCTCAGCTGATCTCTTCGCTCATCAACTTTAAAAAAAAGAAATAGAATTGGCTTTGTGGTTGAGGAAGTCAACAAGGGAGCGTTTAAAGAATAAAAACCATTCAGCGGCAATTGACGAGAAGATCCAAGATCTTCGCTCCGTTCTTCTGCGTTCTCCTGCGGCGTGTTGTCGTAAGAGCCGAGTGGTGTTTGTCGGGCGAATCGCCAGGTTTTATCTGCAGCTGGGTCATTCCGAGGATAAACCCTGGGCTGGACTGTCTGTTCTTCATCTCTCCTGATGTCAGCAGCTCCACAAACGACCTCGAAAATCAGCTTAATGCAGCGGAGGAGAAGCTCCAGTCGCTTAAAGGGAGTTGGGAGTGTGTGTGCTGATAAAATTCAGCTACTACTTTCCTGCTCTCTCTATCTGTCTCGGAAAGGGGGAACGCACTCGGAAGAAACGGCTCGCTCTTTTTTTCCCTTTTGCATCGTTCCCTGTGCGTCTAGACTGGACCTCTGTTATCAGCAGACTATAGCAGAGGCATGTTAATACACACTACACACACTGTACACACACTGTACACACACTATACACACAGTATTTACACACTATACACACTATACATACACTATACACAAACAGAGCATTTACATACTGTACAAACACTATTTACACACTATACATACACTATACACACACTGTACACACACTATACACACAGTATTTACACACTATACATACACTATACATACACTATACACACAGAGTATTTACATACTATACAAACACTATTTACACACTTTACACACACTATACACACAGTATTTACAACTTTACACACTATACACACAGTATTTACACACTATTTACACACTATATACACTATACACACAGTATTTACAACTTTACACACTATACACACACTTTACACACTATACACACAGTATTTACAACTTTACACACTATACACACACTTTACACACTATACACACAGTATTTACAACTTTACACACTATACACACACTTTACATACTATACACACAGTATTTACACACTATACACACACAGAGTATTTACATACTGTACACACACTATACACACTGTACACACAGTATTTACACATTATGCACACACTATACATAGACTATACACACACACAGTATTTACATACTGTACAAACACTATTTATACACTATACACACACTATACACACAGACTTTACAACTTTACACACTATACACACAGTGTTTACATACTGTACACACACTGTATACACACACTGTTCCGATTATACACACACCGCACACACTATTTATATACTGTACACACACACTACACACAGTATTTATAACTTTACACACAGTATTTACACACTATACACACACAGTATTTACACACTATACACACAGAATATTTACATACTGTACACACACTGTATACACACACTGTTCAGATTATACACACACCGCACACACTATTTATATACTGTACACACACTATATACACACTGTACACACTATATACACACACTATACACACAGTATTTACACACTATACACACACTGTTCAGATTATACACACACCGCACACACTATTTATATACTGTACACACACTATATACACACTGTACACACTATATACACACACTATACACACAGTATTTACACACTATACACACAGTATTTACACACTGTATACACACTGTTCAGATTATACACACACCGCACACATTATACACACACTATTTAAATACTGTACACGCACTATATACACACTCAGTTTACATACTATACAAATACTGTACACACACCATACACACTACACACATTACACACACACTGGTCACACTATACATACACTTTACACTATACACTATACACACTAACTGTACATATTATACAAACACTGTACACACACTATTTACACACTGTAGATACACTGTATACACACTATTTATATACTGTACATACACTATACACACACTATATACACACTATACACACACTATACACGCAGTACATACACTATACACACTCAGTGTACATACTATACAAGCACTGTACACACACCACGCACACTGGTCACACTATACATACACTATACACACTAACCGTACATATTATACAACCACTGTAGACACACCATACACACACTATACACTCTACACACACTATACACATGCACTATACATACTGTACACACACTACACACACACTATACACACTCAGTGTACATACTATACAAACACTGTACACACACTATATACACACTGAACACACACTGTCAGTACGGCACAGTCCATAAAAGGCAAAGCTCACAGAGAGCTGAAAATGACAAAATGGCAACTAAACGGTGAAAGAGCGCCTTCTTCCTTTTATAGGGTGCCATTAGTTTTGTCCTGATTGAACAGCTAATCATACTTGTTTTAATTTACGGATTTGTTTTGGAATATCTTTCTTTAATATGAAATAAAAAGTCATTAATATGAGATAAGTAAGTGATTTAAACGTGACGGTGTAATCCGTAGGTGAAGTCGCAGTAACTCATCGACAGTTCTCCGATTTAAAGCCGATCGATCGAGGTTCACGTTAATACGTAATCTGACACTAACAGGAGGATGTGAGCAGTTTTTAAAGAACGAACAGGATGTTCACGAACACCACATTTGCATAACGAGCACTTCGTGAATAAATTTATTCGTATCCAGCGTGATAAACGAGGCCAGACGTCAGCCGCGGAGAAGCGCGTGAACTCCAAGTTCTGAAGACGCCACTTACGGACGCATTAATGAAAAACTGTTTGTGTGTGGTCTGATCGAGTGCAGCTGTGCTAAGAGTGTGAAGAAAGAGGTACTGCAAAAAAAAAAAAAAAAAGGAAATAGCGTTAAGTAATAATTACTTAAGTAATAATAACGATGAAATGAACTTTAAAAATAAATGATGCTTTGTCTTCTTCACTTTTCTTGCTGTTGAGGATCAGTTCACGGTCCTTTGAGTGCAACGGGAGAGGGACTAGGGTCTCCACACACACACACACACACACACACACACAGCTAACCCCTGTGCGCTGAGCTGTTATTGAAGCGCACCCTTCTGATTTCTGTTCCTCAGTAATGGGCTGCGCAGAACAAAGGAAATGACAGGCAATAAATGCAAACATCCATAATAAGGACCTGCGCTGCCTTTTCTCTCCCAAAAAACAGAGCGAGGGAATGCGGCTCTTCACTTTTTTCCATCCGTATCTAGTTGGAAATTGGAGCGCACTGCAGGAAGGACAGACCCTCCATCATGTTTAATAGATGGGAACAGACGATGCGGCTTTAGAGCTTCCTTTGGCTGAGCTCGAACATAAAGCAATGCAGATGTGGAGCGAAAGAGGGGGGAAAAGAGAGAAAGAAATACGAGCGAGTTATCTGTATTATTTCCCTCTGTGGCTCTGGGTTTAAAGCCGTAGCTCTGAAGTGCAGCTTGTGCGTAGAAACGTGTGTGTTGTCGGACCTCTGACGATACGTCGGTGTACAGTGTGATGATTTTACCATGTAATCAAACCACCGCAAGGCAAGGGTTCTGGGGAGAGTTCAGAGTTCGTAAACTGGAACTTCGTACAGAAGAACCTCGTACAGCCTTAACGAGATCGAAGAATGGGTTCTAGATCTAACTTTTTTTATCTTGTTGTAAGCGTGTGTGTGTGTGTGTGTGTGTGTGATGATGTTGTAGTAAAATAATCAAAGACAAAGTGGTTACTGTTACCATCCTGAAGTTGATTAATTTCCTATAACAACTTTATTTATTATCATACTTTTTTATCCGTTTGTAGTTACCTTTAAGGTTGTGGAACATCCATGAAACAAGTTAGTTCCTGTTCTCACTTACGTTATAGCAGCTGTAAACAGTCGTTCCCTCACCAGCCTGTCTTTCCTTCCTCTCTCTTGAAGTTAATAAGACAAAAAAAAAAGCAGCTTGTCATGTTACTGAGAAACCCAAAGAAGCGTAAACTCCTCAGTCCTGAAGATGTCGGAAAACTTAAAGTTACAGCTCTACCTCTGACTGTTACAAAGCGCTGACACTGGAGACTCCTTCCATAAATGATACCTAAACGATAAAGAAACCTTCACCATTAATGATTAGACTTTTCACCAACCTTCTGACCAATCGGAATCCAGAATCCTTCTGCTGTAACCTGAACTTTTTAAAATAAATCCAATGTCATGCTCATGTGGATGTGATGACAAAAAAAAGTTCTTTTTTAACGAAATATGCGTATTCACATGGCAGAGTTGTCGATCATGTTGTGCAAGACGTCACGTTTACCCTCAATAAACACGTGATAGACTGTTTCTGATGCGTTGTTTGTCAGGACAGATTGAGTTTGTTTGCTTTGACCGTTATCTAGGTTTGTTTATCGATTCTGTTCTTTTGCTTTAAAGCTGCGAGCGTATCGACGAAGGCTAATCGGTAAACAGCTAACTGGCTTTTTCACATGTTATTAATTGGTTATATATAGCGCTGACTGCTCAGTGAACAATCTGCCAACGTCATGTTTAAGTGCTACGCGCAGAAAGCACTTCACAGCCATTAGGTTCTCATCAGCCTAGAAATGGTTTCTAAACAGCTTAATAAACTCCGGCACTCGCTCTTGAAGCTTGAATAGCGTTCCATCCGGCGTTAATGTCAAGCCGAGAAACGTTTCAAAGCGACCGACGGCTTTGTTTGTCGGCCCGGTCATACATCAGGGCCCGAGGAATGTTTACCCTGCCACTGAAACTCAAACAGAATGTGTTAAACACTTAGTGACCACCCACGCGCTCAGTGCCTCACGCCGCTTCTGCCTTCAGCGACGCAATTAACGCGCGAGCCGAGGCTTTTAAGACTTTAAACAAGGTTGCGAAAGAAAATAATGATGACATCGAGTGCAGCTTGAGAGGTTTCAGGCTTCGGGTAGCCGGGTCTGCATCGCTAATCATTCATCATTTAGCGAGAAAAGAGGCAGAAGGAGCAGCTGTGGAGGCAAACACAAGGCTATCAGCACATCTTTGATCCTTCAGAGGCCGTTTTTCTTTTTCGTCATCCGTTCAGACTCGAGCACCGTTGTCCCTGACCTCACCCTGCCCAAAGAGTAATGAGCGTAAAAATCGAACATCGCCAAAGAACAGCGTTTCCCAGAGCACTCGGCGGCTCCAGGGATTCCGAGCACTGCTGGAGAAGCGATCAGCTCTGCGGACAAAGTTATTAATAATGACATTAATAATTGCGCAGACCTGGTACAAGCATTACGGCGACAGGCGGAGGGGGAGGGGGCCGTAATGGAAATCCCGGGTTTTGAGAAATAGAAGCGGCGACTTCGCCAAAAAACGGTGTGTGGTACACTGCAAGGACACGCGTTCAGGTTCTAAAGTTTCCTCCAGGAGAAAGTGGAACCTGCCAAAGCTGCAGTGGCACCGGCGCTAATAACGCAGCTTTCCTTTTTCGGAAATGAGTCTACCATCCTGCCAGTCCAGCGCTCGCTGTACACAGGTACCGGTAATGATGTGGTTTACGTGGCCGTAGCCGAACTTTAAGGTCACGTCACTTTAGCCTCGAGTAGTTGTGACAGAAACCTGGTTGAGGTTCTGCTCTGGTGAGTGCCAGAGAACCACTGCTGTGGTCCTCGAGGTGGAACGGTAGACATGCAAATGATCGACGGGGTTCAAGTCCCTGTTAAAGTCCCTGGTGTGTTTTTTTCTCAATTCATTACATCATCTTGGCACAACAACGTCACTTCGATCAAAGTTTTAATTACTACATTACACCACAGCGCTGGTGATTTTTGTCAAACTCTGCAGAAAGGTCAAAAAATAAATAAATTGTGTAACAAGAAAATTGTGCAGATTTAAAACTTTTGTGTAAAATCTCGCTAAATGTTTCCCCAGAGTTACAACAAAAGAAACTGGACATTCTCATCTTTTCCTCTTCAGTTTACTTTACTAATGAAAGTGTGGAATGTAAAAAAAAAAAAAAAAAAAAAAAGCCTCAATGCAATTATTTCCATCAAAATTTCCGAAAGTAACTGGCAAAAGTCGGGTGTGATCAGTGTGTTAATAGGGTAAAGGGTGGGATTAATGCTCGTAGCTTTACACATGAGACATCAATCAAAATGGTTCTTGTTTTTTATCCTTCCAGTAAACTCCGCTCCACTGAATAAAGATAAAGCCAAGGCCAAAGAGTCCAACACTTTCACATGAATCAGATCCAGCAGTAGAAAATTCTAATCGAAGCCCAACCCTTTTGGTCCTGGTTCATCTCAGGCAAGAGAACAACATGAGGATTTGATCCAGCGTCTCTGCTGGGGATTTCGCTCGTCCATCTCCGTTCACTCAGAGTTGCTAATCTGTCTCCAGGGAGCCATAGATGAGCAGAGGAGGGAAGCGGAGCAGCACCAACCAAAATAAACACACGCCGTGACAGGGAACGGGGTTAGCCGTAGCATCGCACGAACAGAGAGCTCGAAAAAACAAAACAAAACAAAACAAAAAAACCACGCATCCTTCTCCGACCTGTGTCACAGCGTTTCGGTTCGCTAACAGGCTAATGAAGTCACTGTTAGCGCCGAGGGAGCTAGCAGAGCCGCCGTTTCCCACACCGCTTAGCAAACTATCGGTTTGACCTTAGCGGTCCTCCTGAGTTTTTTTGATTCATCGTTAGGAACTTCCTCGAGGAGTCTTAAGTGCTTTTCCGTACAGAAACCGCTAAAGACATTTTCAGTCTTGCAGAAAAAAAAGGAAGCGAGGTTCTTTCTTTTTTTTTTTTTTTTTCGAGGACAATTATTTCCATGTTTTGACATCGGATGGGTAAAGGATTGAGTTTAATGGCGTGCGGTCAGTTAAACCGCAGGATTTATGAAGTCACACAGAAATACAGACATTAGGAACAGACATTAGGTCACATGTTCATCGAGAACGAATAAACCGCTACGTTACGCCATAGCGCCGTAGAGTTCTGGATTCTGATTGGTCAGAAAGTGTTGATTCAGTTTCTATAAAGGAGCGCAGGTATAAATCACAGGTTTATGCTAATGCGCTCGTCATCGTTTCTATAGTAACAGCTCTTTCACAGGGACTTGTTAGGCGGACACGTCACATAAACGTTTATGGAAGGAGTCTCCAGTGTCAGCGCTTTGTAGCAGTCAGAGGTCAAGCTGTAACTTTACGTCATTTTCAGGAAAGAGGAGTTTACGCTTCTTTGCATTTTCTCGGTAACATGACAAGCTGCGGTTTTTTTTTTTTGTGTTATTAACTTCGAGAGAGAGGAAAAAGAGAGGCTGGTGAAGTTATAGGAAGCTGCTATAACTTGTTTCACGGATGTTCCACAACATTAAATGTAACTATAAACAGATAAGAAATATTAAAGGATGACGTGTATAACAAAAACATTGCTGTGGTAATTTGAAAAGTAATAAAACCTAAAACCACCTGCATAATTAAAATATTAAAATATTAAACAAACAGTAATTCCACCTAAAAACGCTGGGAATGGGCGGGGCCTAAAAGGGCGGAGTGATACCAAGCAGCACTGAGGAAGAACATGAATTCGGTTGTCCAAGATGGCTGCCGTCACGCGTTTAGCTCCGCTGTAAAGTTTTGTCTTGAACGATACTTACGTTGTGATAATGCAGCAAGAAAAGTGCAAAAGTTTACGCACCCTTAGGACAAAAACAAAAGAACGCGTGATGACATAACAAAAATAGGTTACGTTACATTGTTAATAGTGGGGGGAAACCCGAAATGGAGTTAGTCCAAAAGTTTTCACCCCCCCTTTCTGAACATACATGTGATGTAGCTATTCTCTAATAGCATGTACGTGTATGTCCACTCTTTGCCTCTTTGCCTTTGTAACTGCCTCCATCTTCTTTCATATCCTCTGAAACAGCTTCTGGATCCTATCGCTTGTTATATTCAGTCCCTCCACCCACCTTTAACACTTTGCACATTCTTTCTAAAACATCTGTTGTAACTCAGATATATCACATGTCTCTCTCTCTCTCTCTCACACACACACACTGCCTTATCCAGATCAGATCTGGAGACCAAAAAATCCTTTGTGGTGTTGGTTTTTCCTCATGTAGACTGTTGTCTTGTTTCGACATCTTAAGAATGACTTTCTGGATTAACTGTAACCATAGATATGTTGTAAAATTGATGTCTGGTTTTCTTTTTTCCATTCAAGGATTTACAGGGGGTGCTAACTTTTGCACTCGACTATCTTTTTGATTTAATCTGCTATTTTCCGTAGAGCTTTCGGACGTTTTTCTGGTCCTGGTGTTCCTCTGTATGCCTGCCAGTCATCTCTAACCAGTCACCTGAATAAAAAAAGTGATGATAATATCGCGCGTACACGGCGATAACGTAGTCGCTGATATGTTTTGACCTGAAATGAAGAAATCCAGTGTCGCATTGTCTTTATTAAGCTGTGAGTTGAGTTGTCTGGCTTTGTCTGAAATACTTTTGCCTGCAATGCTGCTATTTTTAATCATTCCTGCTGCACATTAACTGGCTCACATGCTCTTTATCGTGACCTTAAGTCACATCTGGCTTTCTGGCCTTCACCAGAGCAATTCGCGTTTTTATGGACTCCTCCGGCGTGTGGTTATACAGATGAGGTACGCCGCTCGGAGAGTAACCACCTATAATGTTTCCCTCGAGTGCACTCTTTTAAAACACGCTCGCATAAACCTGAGAGCAGCTCATGAGCCGTGCGTCCCCACATTTCTCTCCACGAGCGCCGAGGGAGGATCCTCGCCGATGATTTGGGTGTTTCTGGGTTTTTCTTGGCCGTGCCGCGGCTCCGTTTTCGCCGCCCGGACGACTAGCGAGTGTGCGAAAGGCTCCGTGCGAGAAGCGGAGAGATTCGCAGGTTCTGGGAAATGATGCATGGGTCATTAGGACCGGGTCCAGCCTTCGTCCCTCCCTGCTGATGCATTACGGAGTGATTAGTGAGAGAATCCGTCTTTGTGCGGACAATCCGATAAAATCAATTCATCACGCGAGGCTGGGAGGAAGCGGCGTCCGTGCGCATGGTGGAGGTGCACGCGGCAGTCTTCAGGCTCAGGGGATCACGCAGGAATTAGGAGACTGAATTACTGAATTAGGCGACGTGAAGCATCAGCAGCCAACAAGTGCAGAGGAGTCAGTCTCGCAATTAAAGCTGGAACGGTTTTATGAAAAAAATATGTAGGCATTTTTCCCCCCATTTTTCCCCGTTTACCTCAAATACACTTCCACCACACATCCAAAGCGTGTTCTGTGTCTGACGTTTATGTCTTTACTTTTACTCTGAAGCTGTGAGGCGAAAGCAGCTAACAGGAATCTGTCGCACCCTAAACGTCTTTCTGTAGATCTGTGGTTGAGGACGCAGCAGGACTTCCTGTCATCTAGACACATCAACATGGACTTAACTAAAGGAGAGAGAGAGAGAGAGAGAGAGGGAGAGAAAGGATGGATGGATGGATGGGTGGAAGAAAGGAAAATGGAATAGATGAAAGAAAGAGAAAGAAAGAAAGGCTGGATGGAGGGAAGGAAAATGGAATAGATGAAAGAAAGAGAAAGAAAGAAAGAAAGAAAGGCTGGATGGAGGGAAAGAAAATGGAATAGATGAAAGAAAGAAAGAAAGAAAGAAAGAAAGAAAGAAAGAAAGGATGGATAGAGGGAAAGAAAATGGAATAGATGAAAGAAAGAAAGAAAGAAAGAAAGGATGGAGGGAAGGAAAATGGAATAGATGAAAGAAAGAAAGAAAGAAAGGCTGGATGGATGGATATAAAAAGAATAGATGGAGTAAAGAAAGAAAGAAAGAAAGGATGGATGGAAGGAAGGAAGAAAAATGGAATAGATGAAAGAAAGAAAGAAAGAAAGGCTGGCTGGATGGATGGATGGATATAAAAAGAATAGATGGAGTAACAAAAGAAAGAAAGAAAGAAAGGCTGGATGGAGGGAAGGAAAATGGAATAGATGAAAGAAAGAAAGAAAGAAAGAAAGGCTGGATGGATGGATGGATGGATGGATATAAAAAGAATAGATGGAGTAAAGAAAGAAAGAAAGAAAGAAAGAATGGATGAAGGGAAGGAAAATGGAATAGATGAAAGAAAGAAAGAAAGAAATGATGGAGGGAAGAAGGAAAATGGAATAGAAGAAAGAAAGAATGGTGTTTCTTTTCAGTGTTGTTGGAGATAAATAGTGATTTATTAAAATGTTATTAAAATGAAATCTTACAGACTTGGCGTGTAAAATCGCACACAGTTATCAGTAAACAGCGAACAGGACGGAGCGTTAATGCAGGTTTGTAAACGTTAAAGTCCAGAGTGATGCTGATGTTTGTGACTTTCTCTCTCTCTCTCTCTCTCTCTCTCTCTCTCTCTCTCTCTCTCTGCTGCCAGGAGTGGGAGAACGACAGCGTCTGGTTTTTCTCTCTGCGATATCTGGCCGTTTCACGCTTTCTGAAGCTGGGACGCCGCCAAACCTCCGTGTCCTCGGTTTCCTCTTCCACTCGCAGGAACACACAGATGTGAGCTTCAACCGCTCTTTCAACAAAACAGGTAAAACCCACGAGAGTTAGCGCTGTGCTGCGTGCACACGACTGAACACACAAGAAGTTAAACAGATCACATGACCACAGATCACGCTAGCTGACTCCGCCCCTCATCTGAACCTCAACCATTCAGTTACACACCAGTTACCAGTATGGATAAACTACATCACACTCCAAACTTTACTTAATGTCCAATTAGCAAACTTTACACCATGAAATTTACAAACATACTGAAACAGCAAAGATGTGTAACTTTAGTAAATGTTAACTTTACATTTAATGAATTAGTAAACTTTAAACTGTAGATTTTTACAAAAATACTGGATAATTAAACATTTTATCTGGAACTTAACAACTGAATTATTTAATGTTAACCTTACAATGTAAACTTTACAAACATGCTAAATTAGTATTCTGAACATTTACACTGAACATTTTGAAAACAAACTGCCTTGGTAAACATTACTTTTACACGTTAATACTATACAAGCATTAAATTTACACCCTGAACTTTACAAACATACGGAATTAGCAAGCTTTAATTTTATACCTTGAACTTTATATATTGCTCTAGTAAATGTTAACTTCACAATGTGAACTTTGTAAAAAATAAACCAAATTAGTAAGCTTTACACCATGTACTTTACAGAAATACCGAATTAGTAAACTTTACACCATGTACTTTACAGAAGTACAGAATTAGCAAACTTTAACATTAAGCCATGCACTTTAGAGAAATACTGAATTAGTAAACTTTAGCTTTACACCTTGAACTTTACAAACTTTACAAACACACTGAATTACTAAACTTTAGCTATGCACTGTGAATCATACTGAAGTCATAAACTTCACACACCCATTTTTAATTAACTCAACTGTAACTTTGTATTAAACTAGTAAAGTTATGCTCAAGTTGTCAACTTCAACAAAAGAATGTGTGAAATTAGTAAACGTCAACTTTAGTAGGGTTCTGAATAAGTTAAATTAATCTTTATAATTGTGTGTGTGTGTGTGTGTGTTTAGCTCTGTTTGGAGATCAAATATTCTTCAGAAAGTAATTCATTATTTATTATTTATTATTTCATAAAAACCAGCCAAAATATTTGCCTTTCGTTATTGAGGTCATGGTTAGAAGTTTGGTTTTGAACTGCAGTAAGACACAAATCAAAGAAAATATATAGTTGTGTGTGTGTGTGTGTGGTTTCCCTACCGGACGTACAGTAAATACACTGACATGGATATTAATGTTAAAGTTTAGACAATTAAGTATTATGATATACTGAATAATGACCACTGTGACACACACACACGCGCGCACACACACACACACACACACACACAGCGTGTGTAGAAAGAGAGAGCAGTGTGTGTGAGTGTACAGTGGCTGTAAGGAGGAATTCGCTGTCATAACACTGCGACTCTGACATTAAACGGCCGGATGCACCTTAAGTGTCCTCCATAAAATAGTGTGTGTGTGTGTGTGTGTCTATGTGTGTGTGAGAGAGAAAGAGAGCGAGACACACACACACACACACACTCACACACACTCGCTGTCTGTGGTGTGTCCAGGTCGGAGTTTATTTAACTCTCATGTCCTTTTCACCTCGACTGCTTCCATTCACTCACATTTTTTAGAGTTTTATTTATGTTTTATTTCCTCCTTTATTTCTGTCTCTCCATCTGTCTCTCTCTTTCCTTCTCTATCTCTCCCTCTCTCGCCCTATCAGTCTCTCTCTGTCTCTTTCTCTCCATCTATCTTTCTCTCTCTCTATCTCTTTGTGTCTCTTCCTCCATCTCTCTCTTTCCAGCTCTCTCTCTCTCTCTCTCTCTCTCTCTCTCTACCTGTTTCTCTGTCCTCTATGCCTTTTTGATTGATCCATGGAGGATGTGTGGCTTCTGTACCTGTCAGTCACAGTAAAGGAGGCGTGGCTTCTGTACCTGTCAGTCATAGTGAAGGAGGCGTGGCCTCTGTACCTGTCAGTCACAGTGAAGGAGGCGTGGCCTCTGTACCTGTCAGTCACAGTGA
>CM075005.1:31321119-31335020 GCA_037576675.1 Pangasius sanitwongsei
GTCACAGTGAAAGAGGTGTGGCCTCTGTACCTGTCAGTCACAGTGAAAGGGGTGTGGCCTCTGTACCTGTCAGTCACAGTGAAGGAGGCGTGGCTTCTGTACCTGTCAGTCACAGTGAAAGAGGTGTGGCCTCTGTACCTGTCAGTCACAGTGAAAGGGGTGTGGCCTCTGTACCTGTCAGTCACAGTGAAGGAGGCGTGGCTTCTGTACCTGTCAGTCGCAGTGAAAGGGGTGTGGCTTCTGTACCTGTCAGTCACAGTGAAGGAGGTGTGGCTTCTGTACCTGTCAGTCACAGTGAAAGAGGCATGTCCTCTGTGATTGACTCCGTTAAAATGCTTCACTTTGTTTACTTCTCTTCTGCTTCAGTCAGTTAGAACTGAGTTTATATCAGTGATGGAGTCTGATGTAATCATTGAATAAAATCATCTCCAACTTTTGGGCCTTAAATCCATCTGCTTCAAAAACACACACACACACACAAGATAAAACATACACACACACACTGTGTAAGACATCAGGAGGTTGGAGATGAACTCATCCTCTGCACGCTGTGAGTGACTTTATTGTTCTGGATAATATTGACTCAACTTTGAGCTCCATCGCATCGACCTTTAATGGTGTTTATGCAGAACTGAGCGAGATGGGGGGATTTCTGAAAGTGTGTGTGTAGGTGTGTGTGTGTGTGTAGGTGTGAGGTCCGGTGTCTTATAGAAACAACAAACACACTCGAACACGGGAGGAACGCTTCCCAGAACCGACTCTGAAGCAGCAGGTTTAGATGTTACGCTATCCTTCTGCTCGTGACCTTCATTCCAGCTCCTGAAGTCGTCTTTGTCTGGTAGAAACAGAATGATCCGAATTCACGTTGTGACAATTGTTCGACCCAAACTTAAATCAAGCACATTAAAGCGAAATTTAGTTCAAACCTGTTGTAAAGTTCTTTAGAAAGCTAGAAATGCTAACCGTTGAGAACCCCCGAGGAAAGCTTCTATTTTACTAAGAGTGCTCCATCACGGCCTTGATTCTGGAAGGTTCTCCTTCTTACATCACAACTTCATGTACTGAATTAGTAAAGTTTATTTAATGATTATTTTCCCATAACAGCACGTCCTGAAGTCTTTTATTCACAACGACTTTGACAACGATTACAGTTTTTTTTATTTACCAATGAACGACATACGTCATACTTTTTTTGATTTGCGTTTAATGTTCACGAAACAAGTCAGTTCCTGTTCTCACTTATGTATATAGCATTCCTCTCTTTTTTCTCTCTCTTAAAGTTACTAAGGCTACGTTTACACGACAACGATGTAGTCAAAAACGGAAAAGTTTTTCTCTTGCGTTTTCAAAAAGATTCACGTATACATGACGACGTTTTCAAAACGATTCGCGTTTACACATATCTGCGATAACGGCCAAAAACGCTGTATTACGTACGCCAGGCCAGTAGTTGGCGCTGTCACCTTGTTAGTTGGTTGTAATATTGGTGAAGTAAAACCACACTTTGCTGAAGAAGCGTTAGCAAACTCTTGAGCAGCAACAACGCTACCATGTACTCCGCCATTGTTGTGTATGTTTGTTCGCGCTTGCCTTTACGATAGACACGTACTGCGCATGTCTACATACCTAACACGTACTACGTACGTTCATGACGTCACTGTTTTCAAAGATTCCCGTATTGGGTGTTTACATGGAGACGATAACGGCGGCGTTTTCAAAAACGTGCACTTTGAAACCCGTTTTCAAAAATATGCGTTTTCAGTCCCCAAAACGCCGTTGTCGTGTGAACGAACAGGCAAAGCGCATAAAAAGTTTCCCGTTTTTTGGCTGAAAACGTTGTCGTGTAAACGGCCCCCAAGACAAAAAAAACAAACACACACTTGTCGTGTTACCAAGAAACAACAAAGTGTAAACTCCTCTAAACTCTTTACAGCTTTATCTCTGACTGTTACACCACGCTGACACTGGAGACTCCTTCCATAAATGTTAAATAAACACACTTCTCCTTATGGAGAGCTTCTCTGTATTAACGATGACACGTGTTTATTAGTCTGTTTATTATTTGTGGAGCATCTGTTGTACAAGCCCCTGTGGACGAGCTGTTACTATAGAAACATCATGCATTAGAAGGCACGCGTTAAAATAAACCTGTGATATATGTGAAATTAGTCAGACCAATCAGAATCCAGAATTCAACAGGGCTGTGGTGTAGTAACTGATTTTGCGTATAATTTTTGACTCCCATGTATCAGTGTATAGCTTCATGATCACACGTCTGGATTTCTCATGACAGATCCGACTAGAAAAGCTCAACTCGGATCTGTGAATGTCTTCCTAAAGCCGGCTTTCCGCTGTTAGACATGTGCGTACACGTTTATTCAAATATAAATATGTTTTAGGTGCATTGAGAACATTTTCTTCCCTTCATACCTCTGAATCTCGCCAACAGAAACCTGGCGATGTTCGCAACAACGAGACGCGTTACTTAACTGGACCTGAATTCCTTTCACCTGAAACATCATAAACACAATACGACTTCTGTTTGACACAACAATGGTGTGTTTTGTGTGTGTGTGTGTGTGTGTGTGTGTGTGTGTGTGTGCAGTTGCCGCCGGGTGAAATGCTTCAGAGTGCTACTCGCTGTTTAGGGAAGCGAATGCAAATAACAAATCAGGGGAATTTATGGATCTCAATCGTTAGTGAATGGTTAACTGTCAAAGTGTGTGTGTGTGTGTGTGTGTGTTATTCTTGCTGTCTTTCACTGTCTTATTAGGGTCTACACACACACTATAAACGACCTACTGGCATCGTAAGTTCTTAAAAGTTCTGAACATTCTGTCACCACGTGTGTGTGTGTGTGTGTGTGTGTGTGTGTATTCTGTCACCACGTGTGTGTGTGTGTGTGTGTGTGATTTTAAAACACCTGTCCTTTGTATTTCTCTGGAAGGAGACGTGTCCTGCACGACCGAACAAGTTCAGTGTCTCATGGTAACGTGTTAAGGTTTCTGTCTGGTATGAGGAGTGATATTCTAATAGGAAATATTAAACTATGTGAGAAACACACACACACACACACACACACTTTTTTTTATGGGGACCAACCAAACGTCCCCACATGGTCAAAAACATGAATTTCTATGATTATATTTGTTCAACACAAAAGCCTAAAATACTGCATGCATATGCACAAACACACACACACACACACACACACACACACACGTTCTGGAGACCACTGTGGGGTCCCCACAAGGTCAAAGTCATAGACACACACACACCTTGTCTTATCTTATCTTATCTTATCTTATCTTATCACCTGCCATAAACATATATTGATATCAATATAGGGGCATTTGGTCCTAATGATAACAGGAGAGCACACACACACACACACACCCCCCTGTCATACACACATACATACACACACACACACACCCCTGTCATACACACACACACACACACACCCCTGTCATATACACACACACATACACACAAACACACACTCCTGTCATATACACACACACACACACACACCCCTGTCATACACACACACACACGTTCTGGAGACTACTGTGGGGTCTCCACAGTGTCAAGGTCATAGACACACACACACACACCTGCCAAAAACATATATTGATATCAATATAGGGGCATTTGGTCCTAACAAAGGATTCCAGGAGCGCACACACACGCGCACACACACCCCTGTCATACACACACTTTCACACACCCACACACACACACACACCCCTCTCATACACACACTTACACACACACACCCCTCTCATACACACACTTACACACACCCTACAGTGCATGCCACTAGTTAAGGATACTAGTCATTGCACTCTGTGTGTGTGTGTGTGTGTGTGTGTGTGTGTGCGCACATGAATGTGTGTGTGATCAGTACAGGATCATGATTCAGTTATTTGATACAATTAAAGCCGCTCTTTATGTAAATAATGCGTTTAATTACATGTGAACTGTCATGTGAATGTAAACGCTGGCTGATGTGTGTTTACTCACGGGTTTAATGTTTTATTATCCATCCCTGTATGTAATTACACACGTGCTTTGATCTGAGCGCTGTCGATCGGGAGTGTGTGTGTGTGTGTGTGTGTGTGTGTTATAGCCAGGGGAAAGGAGGTGTAATTCTGTTAAACATGACACTCTGGATGAAAAAAAAAAAACTACAAAGACAAACATTGCTCATCACAAAAATTCCAAGTGGGCGTGTCCCAGTTCGTGGATAAAAATGTACCAGTACATTTTTAAAGCTTGTTGTAAGTTGGACGCCATTTTGTAAAAAAAAAAAAACAAAAAAAAAAACAACACATTTGCAGTGATTAATGGTCGCATTCTTCTCATTCATATAATCATCGCATTTTATCTTTTGTGTTTACGTTGCATCGTATTATTATTATTTGACAGTAAAAGAAAACTTGGATCTGTTTTTTCAGCATTTTCCGCATTTTCTGTCCATGAGTTTTTTCGGGTTTAAAGGTGTGTGTTTGTGTTTAAAGGCGGTGGTCTAGAAGCTGCTGAAAACCCCCTGATAATCTGAAAATAAATAACTAAAGTAATTATAAAAGTAACTAAAGTTAAAATAATCAGCTAAAGCAGGTGCATAACCCGACTCTGAATACCAGGAACTTTCTCCATGTAAATACCGATGTAACGTTTGGACGGACCCGTGTAGTGAGAAGGGTTTGGACTGGGACACTTACTTTCTCTCAGTCTCACACACACACACAAACACACACACACACACACACACACACACACACCGTACGTCTTGGTGTTTTGTTTTTTTATCAGCACTCCTGATCTTCAGTAGATGGTGTTTGAGACAAAAGCGAGATTGTAGCTAGGCCTCGATTGCAAAAGGTGTTTTCCGAGTACACACACACACACGCACACACACACACACACAATCCGACGTTGTCTTCCATTTGGCAGGAAGGAAAAATGCATCATCTGGAAAGAGACAGATGAAAACATTCCCCGTGGCAGATCCTCCCTCCGTCTCCGTCTCTTTCTCTCCATCGTTCATTATTAAACTCGTAAATTTGGACGTTGACGACGTGGACAGGTCGCCGTGGCGCAGGACGGCTTCGGGCCTCCCGCTGCAGGTGACTGGGGCTTGGCGTAGATTAAACTTCCTGTGTGCACCGATGCGAACACACACACACACACACACACACACACACACACAGCTGCAGCTTCACCTTAATCCTGCTTTATTACTGTAAACACTCGCACGTCACATCCATCAGTCACATCTCACACAGCTCTATTCATAACTCACGCTCTGTTCTCTTCTGTTCTGTCACTCGCCCCGGACTTTATCTCTTCTCCTTTATCTCTCCTCCTTTATCTGTCTTTCTTTCTCTTTAAGTCTTCACACACACCAAATGAGAACAGTTTTATTCGTTTAACTAGCGGGAAACACAAAACACGTACGATTCACACGTAATCATTTTTACCGCACAGATCCCTGAAATTGCTGATGAGTCGTACCGATTTCTTCCGTTTTCTTTTTATGTTAAAGAATTACAGGAAAAGAAAATTTTGTTACTGGACACACCAGAAAAAAAAAAAACATCTGCTGAATTCCGTTGACTCATTCAGGGGTTAAAAAATAAAATCAGCCATTTTTTCCCCCTGTATGTAAAAAAAAAAAAGAAATAACTGCACGGAGACTTTAGACCTGTTTGCGAAGTTGTATTTAGTCGGGATTAGTTTCTCTGGGTGGCGTCTGTTACGTGCACACGTCTCCTCTGAGATTAGACTCTCGCATCCAGATGGTAATTAAATCAATCGAGAATGCGTGGCGTTCCAGTGGTGTGTTTTTGCGTCACACGTGATCACGAGTTTCCCAATGCAAGCATTTACATTGTTTCTTAAACATTTACACTGTACACAGTCTTTACACTTTTACAAAACATTTACATTCTTTACACTTGTGCAGTACTTTTACATTCTTTACACTTTCACAATACATTTATGTTCTTTACATTGTTTACAAACCATTTATTATGTGCAGTCTTTACATTTTCACAAAATATTTACATTCTGTACACTTTTACAATAGAGTTGTTTTCTTTACACAGTTACAATACATTTACATTTTTTTACACTTAAAATGTTTTCATGTTTTTTTACATTTATATATATTTCAATGACAATATATTTGCACTTATATTTTTACAAATTTTTTTTTTTTTTTTACATTTACACTCTGTGTAATGATTTTGAAGCTGTTGCCTAAAGTTATCTGATTCAGGAGAGGAGAAACGCTGATGTTGCCGATTCAGACAGAACTAAAGTCACTTTTATTCAAGTATTTCGTGTTTGTTTAGAAAATAACTTTTGTGAATAATTCGGGTTTTGTGGCAGCAGTGAAAACGTGTCACACTCGTTTCTTTTTTCCTTTTATTCTCTTTCTCTCTGTCTTTCTCCCTCACACACTTCTCTCGTTCTCTTTTCTCTTAGTCTCTTACTTTTCACTTCTTCTTCTTCACTGTTTTTCTCTCACGACTCATTAAAACATTCATTTCTTTATTCTCGGTCATTTTTTTTTTTAATTTAAAAACTTCCACTTCATTTCTTTCCCCCTAACACCTCGAGAAAGAGAACGATGTCAGAGTTTTCATCCTCAATCCTGCCTTCCTTGGTTTTTCTCCACAAAGGTCAAAGGTCATCTGAATCCAGAGTGTTTGCATTCCTTCTGAGGCACTATAAACTCACAGATAAAAAGCATTGGGGACAATACTGACACACACACACACACACTCACTTACACACACACACACACACACACACGTTCAGCGGTGACCTCAGGGAGATGGCAGCCACTCGTCTCCCTCCGCTAACTCGATCCCAGCATGCCTCAGGAGGCCGGGCGTTAGCCTCATGGCATGACAGTGTGGAAAAGCAGAGCAGCTGCTGTTCGCTCATAAACCAGAGACTCCTCATGAGATTAGCATGACAGAATCGCTAATGCTAGCTCTCAGGCTAAATTAGCAAAAGTTCATTTCACACTTGTTTCAAAAGTTCACCTGGAACAAGCCTTGTTCTCTTTGTCTAATCAGCTATAATGCTGTTTAAAACAATATTATAACGTTAGCTAAAAGTTAGCAAAACACTTTTCACGCTTTTCATTCTTTCACCGTTGAACAGTAAACGATGGCATAATTACATTTTTAGGCTAAATCAAAACCTGCTTAAAATGTTAGCCAAATGCTATTCTCTCAACCTGTAAATGATACAGATCATTGTATCATCGTAGATGCTACGTATAAAGCAGCTTAAAAGGTTAGCTCGATTTTAGCTGAGTTAGTAAAAGTGCTAGTCCCTGACCTCTGTAAATGATGGTGTGTGTAAATACCAGAGAGATTATACGTTATATGCTGCTCATTAAAAGTTTTATAGTAACATGTTAGCAAAGTTTTGTTCATGCTAGTGCCATTTAGGTGATGCTAGCATGCTTGTGCTAAGCCGCTATTCGCAGTGCACTTTTACAAAGCGTTTTAAAATGTTTTGTTACATTTTTGCAGCGTATTCATATTTACACAGCGTACTTGTACGATGCATTTACATTCTTATGCTTTTACAATACATTTAAAAAAAGATGTTTATTACAATTCTACAGTAAATTTTGCGTAATGACGTTTGAGATGTCGGCTTTGACATTAGCAAAACTGTTAGCTAATGTTGTCATGCTAGCTGTCTCACACTTCAGCTTTAGCTTTAAAACTTCAATTTAGGCATTTTGGACAAGGTTAGCGTCACCTCCCTCGCTACGTCGCCTCCCTCTTTATTACATTCCCGTGCTGTGATGGCTAACGCGTGAAAGCGTTCCTGTTCCGCGCTCCTTGGCAGGTGAATGTTTTCGCAAGCGATTAATTACAGCTCCGTCAAACGCAGAGGCTCTTTGTTAAATATTTGTTGCCATGGCTAGCAATCAAGCTAAATACAGACCTCTGCGTTTCCTAATTAGCATCTCATGTCCCTCTTGGATTCCTAGTGTCCTTATCTGCGCCGTCTAATCGCTATGAACACACTCCACCACTGCCGAGTGCGCTAAAGTAGACTTTGGCTCGGGAACGACGGGGAAGCCGGCCAAATATTTCCTCTCTTTTCAAAAAAAAAAAAAAAAAAAAAAAACATACAAAAAAAACGTTGGGAAAATTTTTGCTGCTAATGTGGTGTGGGTCAGGATTTTTAGCTGGACCTCTCTCTCTCTCTCTCTCTCTCTCCGTTTCTCGCAGAACAAGTGCGGTTTTTCCAGATGTAGCGGTGTGTTGTATTTGAAACAGATCTGTTGTTTAACCTTACGACGAGGGCCCTCGACCCCTTCGGCTAGTCGGCGATATCCATCTCCCGCCGCTCCCCGCTGCGATAATTAGATTTTTTTTTTTTTTGGAATATCACAAATTAGCGAGGAGGAAATGATTCATTTCGGGAGTAAGATAGCCGGAGAAGTGGTGTTTTTAAAAGCTGATCTCAGACGCCTTATCTGTCTGAAATGCGCTTTTAGCCGTATCAGGTTAGGGCTCTGCGGGTCGCAAATTGGGACGAGGCAGGACGTCCCACCAAAACAAATACGCCGGATAACTCCCGCTTCTCTCGCCGCGTGTAAAGCAGGACGAATTACCGAGTAACTTTAGACTGGCAGGCAGGTTCGTAAAAGATAAACATTTCAAAGTGAACACAGATGTGAGTGCCATCAAACATCCGAGTGCTTCCCCCCCTCGCTTTAATAGCTGCCAGAGCAAAAGCACGAGCTTTAATAGGAATATTAATCCGAGTTTGCGAACGTGACATGGGAATAGCCTTTTTAATCACGTTTATTTTTTTTATTACTCAGTAGTAACAATTGTGTTACGAAGCACTTCAAGCTACTAAAGAGATGCTTTTGGTTCAGATTTTAGAGCCAGAAATGTTTTCTTTCTGATTTTACAGCGTTTTTTTTTTTTTTTACACCGAACTGCGATTTTATCCGCGACACACGCGTCTTCACCTTCGATCGTAATCAGCGTGAAGTGAAAACAGGCTGGGTGATGAACTTTGACCCCGTTTACACCTGGTCATTTCATGCCTCTTGTATCCGGACTGCGTCCAGTGATCCGATTTTTACGGGGTTTTTTTTTTTAGACGAATTTATTTCCATTTCGTGAGTCTGATACGCAGATACGTGTTAATATGCATATTAGCTCATTATGTTAGAACAGATTTTGTTTATTAGTTGTTTTCTGACGGACAGAGACGCGCCGTTTTTGATCTTCTTGCACTCCGGTTAGCGAAACTGAAATATGAATACGTTTAAAATATGCAAAATTACTCAATATTTTGACATTTTAAAAATTTCTTTAGTTATTTTTTTTATTGAATAAGTTTGATGTCACATCAAAAAGCGTGAAATTTGTGCTGTTTTGATTCTTGGTAACGTTTTTAAAGGTATTTATGGAGAAAATTCATGAATATCAGGAGTATCTCTGGATCCATTCTCACTTGTTAGCGAGAATGAAATGAATATGCAAATGAGCTCATTAGTAAATTAGTGTTTATTTCATGCGATTTTCAATCTCGCCGCTGGTTAAATCGGAGAGTTTGGACAAACGGATTCCTTTACGCTCGTATAACGGCGACGGAATGAGTCTCGGGCCTCGTTCACGCTTGATTCATGCGTGTCGGGATTATATCCAGGTAAAGATTATTTACATATAAACAATATTTAAATCTGATCGATCAGTGTGCTTCAGCAGGTTCCACACTGTGCACGTCTCGGGTACGATGTTTCACCTGGAAAGATGTACCTGTTAGACCTGAACCTTCAGAGCAGAGCTTTAAAGCCGAAACATCGTAAAGTCCAGTTATTTACATTGCGCTGTTTTATGTTAAGGTGCACGATATTCAGCTTTCCAGGTGAAATATCGAAACATCCTGGAGGTAGAAACGGTGTCCCGTTGTTGATGCGAACGTACTGCAGAATGAAGTAAAACGCGGTTTCTGGACTGATGAACTTCATTAAAGGAAAAACATTCAGACAAAAATCAAATGCACGTAATGCAAGTATGCGAAATGCTAAACTGGCGGCTTTAAGCTTCGTGTGCTTGTTAGCAAAATTAGCCTTGTGGGTCGAGAGCAAAACTAAAGAAGCAAAGTTCAGACTTGGAGGAAGGTTGTGTGAGGATTTCTGCCTTTAATCCGTTCCTGATACCTAACAGTTTTATTTCAATGTCGAACAGATGTGCGGCGTTTCGTGTCGTTTTCTCAGCAGAACCCTGATGTAGGCTGCAGGGACGGAATAACGGAGAGTACGACTGATTCAAAGCGACGTGTTTGAAAGTTGTGGGTTTGCTGTTTATGCTACAACTGTTTTCTGGCGCGAGTATAAAAATACGAAAGTGCTGCTTTATAATCTGGACAAAATAACAACAACAACAACGATGAAAAAAAACGCTGCAGGTTACGGATTACATGGATTTCTAGTCGTGATTTGTTTTTTTTTTTCAGCGTTAAGCAGCAATCTCTGCAGCAAGATGTAAATTATTAAGCAGTGTGTAAGACGTGTAAGACTTTCTGGTCTCGATGTTCTGGTTAAATCTGATTGGCTGTGAGCGTGGCGTGTCACTCAGCTTCTCCCAGGTTTTCCCAGAGTCCCCTGCTGCAACACCGCTGTCTATTTCAGGAAGCGGTGCTGCGGTTAACGTTCTCCTTGTCCTTAGCGTTTTTTTTTTTTTTTTCCTTCTCCACACTACACATGTAATCAGCTCGCCGTCCAAACCACACACGCTCGACCACAATGTCGGAGAATCGCCGCTGTTCCGCTGCACACGGCATTAACCAATCACACGCTGAGGAAGGGGTGAGGCGCGGGCCACGACTCGGCCACATTAATCACCGCCGACAGCGGGGACGGATGCCTGGCGTTCTTGCCTTCGATTAGCGGCCCTGAGCGCTGATATTAGCGCTGAGAGAAAACAATATTTTCCTGAGCGGCCTTCTGCCTCAGGCCAACGTTATTTATAGAGTCACAGTGTGTGTGTGTATAGGTGTGTGTGTGTGTGTGTGTGTGTGTGTGTGTGAGATGGCGTCCATTTTTATCTTGTCAGAATTTTCTGTGACTACTCTTTAGTTTAACTTCTATTTACTACACGCTACACCCTCTGTCCCGGGATTTATAGATTTATTTTTATATTATTTTTACTTTAATATTTTAAAATTCGTTGAGTTATTTTTTTTTATTCTTTTTCATTTTTTATTTATTTATTTATTTGGTAATTATTTTAATATCGATACATGTTTCATTTTATTCTAGATTTGTGTATGTTTATTTTATCCTGTACATTCTATACATTATTATTTGCATTTTTATTGATAATAATGAATAATTCAATTAAACATCATATAATAATAATAATAAAAACAAAAAGTGTTAATTATTCTAATTTTGATATATATATGTATATTTCATTTTATTCTATATTTGTGTACATTTATTTTATCTTGTGCATTCTATTACATTATTTTTTTCAATTCTACGATTTTTATCATTAATAATAATTTTATTAATAATAATAATTAATAATTTAATTTAAAGTCATACAACAGCAACAACAATAATAATAAAAATTATTATTATTATTATTATTATTATTATTATTATATTTTTATTAACACTGATGTTTAAGTGTAAACAGAAGCAAAAAAAATATTTATTATATATTTTTTTATCATTAGCAGAGAAACTTCACTCTTCTTTTATTTGTGCATCTGAACCCTTCAATGTTCTATCAGAAAAGGTTCCTATCCAAGTAGAACCATTTTCTGTACTAAAAAAAAAACTTAATTATCCAATGAACCCTTAAAGAACCCTTGGAGAACCCACTGGGTTCTTGCTCAATTATTGCTCGTTATTTTCTCCTTTCAGGTGTTTAGCATTCTTTAGCATTCATGGGTTCTTCAAGGGTTCTTTAAGGGTTCGTTGGTTAATTAAGGGTTTTTGGGCTTCCAAAAAGGAAACCCCTTAAAACCTTTTGTTCTAGGGTTCTACATGGACCCATTAAGGGTTCTCAGGGATCCCCAAATGATCCTTAAGGGTTCTAAGAGTGCACACCTGAGTATTTTTCCTGTAAGAAACAGGTTTCCAGTAGAACCTTTTTAGGAGACGACTTAACTATCCAAAGAGCCCTTAAGAGTGTATACGCTCTTAAAAGCTTTCTTCAGTTGTTGTTCTCTGGGAAGACTTAAAGGTTCTATCTAGAAGCCTACAACAGAAAGGGTTCCCCGTAGAACCCTTTAGTGATCCAGTGATCCCTCAGAGAACCAAGCCTGTGTGTAAGCGTGAGGTAATTGTGTGGTACAAGCTCCAGATTATCACTCATTCTTTTCTTCTTAATACTTAGAACCCTTTTTTTTTTCTCCAAACCCTTTTTTAAGATCCAAGAACCCTTGAAGAACCCTTGAAGAACCCTAATTTTCTAAGAAGGCGTGTATTATGTGTATTAACTGGATAAATGCGCAGTGCTAAATCTCATCTAATTATTTTCTTCTTCCTCCAGAAAACCCCTAAAGGTTCTAAAGTTGTCGCTCCTAACCCGAACTCCCCCATGAACCCTAATCCCTAAACCCTAGTTCTAACCTCAGTCCTAATCTAGAACCCTTAACGTTGACCAGATTAGCCTTTAACGCTGCAAGTGGCCACTCGCGAGTCGTAAGGGGAACTCGATGAGGGAGCAGAATTGAATCACAGCCATTTCTCTCATCAAAATAATTAGCTTTGATTAAAATTATGTCAGTCGTGGGTTGATATTTTCCCTATTAGCCCCCACCACACACACACACACACACACACCCCCTCGTCCGCAAGGCGAGGTGTTATTTTTATGCGAGTGAGGTCATTAACGTGTCACAGTGTATATTATTGCACGTTCTGGTCTTTTCATCTCCTTTTCTGGTCGTTTCTGTTCTCTGCACAACGTCACGCGCTGGTATTTTTAGACGTGGAGGTGAACCGAGGTTCCCATCTGTCAATACGTTTGCTGTAAAAGACGAAGCGGCTGGTGACGACGTCTCGCCGGACGTCCAGCTCCAGAAACACGAGAACCGCTCAAAGCAGCGTCATTTTTTTTGGACGAGCCTCCAGCTTTCGAGATGACACGAATTCCTTTCCGATGTGCCAAAATACGCGGATTAAAGAATGCAGATGTCCTTAATAACGTCTTTTCCACTGTTTTGACGATGACGGCTCGTACGCTTAGCAACCAAGTGCCCCCTTGGGGATAAACAAGGCTTATTCGGTTGAGTTTAATCAACGCGAACGCTTATTTTCCCAGCTGCCCCCCTCCCTGAGCCGCCGCGTTATTTTTAGACCGAATTTGAGGACGCGTATTGATGAGTCACCGCATATAATATTGCAGATTTTCTTCTTCTGGTCATTACATTACGGCTGTGTGTCGTAAATCAGAGCGATGGGAAAACATGTCGGTCGTTTGGGCGCAGCACGCGGAGGTGTACGGTTTGTTTTTTCCGCCCTCGATGACCTCCTGACACGACTGTTTATTATTATTATGCTCGCTAATAGGGGTGTAACACAGTGCCAGTGTCTTTATCCTGAGGCAATTTTTTTTTCTTCAAAAAGCAGCTAGTCATCACACTACGCTCTAAAGGGTTCTCTGGTTTTGTTGTTAGCAAAGCAGCTAGTCATCACACTACGCTTAAAGGGTTCTCTGGTTGGTTGTTAGTTAGCAAAGTGGCTAGTCAGCATGCTACGCTCTAAAGGGTTCACTGGTTGGTTGTCCTTCTGATAGGTTGTCCTTAGGGGGGGGGGGGGGGGGGGGGGGGGGGGGGGGGGGGGGGGGGGGGGGGGGGGGGGGGGGGGGGGGGGGGGGGGG
>CM075005.1:31345682-31355682 GCA_037576675.1 Pangasius sanitwongsei
TCTCAGTGTCCATAAAGAGGAAAGGAGGCGTGGCCTTTGTATCTGTCGTTCTCTGTAAAGAGGAAAGGAGGCGTGGCCTTTGGAGATCTCAATGTCCATAAAGAGGAAAAGAGGCGTGGCCTTTGTATTTCTCAGTCTCAGTAGAGAGGAAAGTAGGCGTGGCCTTAGTATTTGTCAGTCTCCGTAAACAGGAAAGGAGGCGTGGCCTTTGTAGGCGTGGCCTCCTTTATCCATTAAAGGTAAAAATATAACAACAAGTATGATAAATTGTGAAAATTATCTGATCTTTTTGAAAAAACAAAAAAACCCGACTTGGTACGTTCCAGGAAGGTCTGACTCGGCGAGTCTCAGATTTCTGAGAAATAATGGAAGAGAAATTTTCAGAAACATATCGGATCCACGGCTAAAGTTTATGACCGGGTTTGATGGTTAATATGTCTATTAAGCAAGACACATGCTGATGATGATGATGATGATGATGGCAATAATGACAGGGTCTTTTTCCTCGTTGGCGAGAGTGAGACTTTTTCCGTCTCTGTTACGAAACCGCGGGAAGAACCGTGTTTGTGCAGAAGAATGGCGCTCATTGTTTCACTGTGTTGCGACATGACAGTGTTTCAGTAGCTCGCTGTATCGTGTTGCGTTGTTCTTCACCAGAGACACAAGCTCGTGAGAGGAACAGACGCTCAGGCCTCGGCTAAACCTGCCTCAAATCATGTTTGACAAATTCAGAACCCTAAATAAAGCTCACTGTCCGTGCTCATGGACGTCACATCTGCGCTTCTGCATCAGGTTTTCATCCGTCATGTCGAACGCAGAGCTGGCACGTGCTGCGGAAAACTCTGGAATGCTACAGACAAGCTGCACGTTTTTGTTAAAAGCACATTTTAAGATGTTATTAAATATCATTACATTTTTCGCTTTAGCGTCTGCGTTGGTTTTGACGCTAAATGCCTGAAATGCTCGGTAATTTTTCACAGACCGTGTGTCTGAAAACATTATAAAGAAAATGTACAAATATTCGAGGAAGAGTGTTTTCACGCTTTTTTAAACGTACGTTAAACCCAGCATTTAACGTTAACCGAGTAACAGCAAAAAAAAATCGTAAACTGCTCTGTCCTTATGCCATACGAGTCCCTGTGAATGAGCTGTTACCATAGAAACGATAACGCATCAGAACGAGTGCATTAACATAAACCTGTGAAAGAAAGTTAATCAACACCTTCTGACCAATCAGAATTCAGAACTGTAAACGATGTGTCTATTCTACTAGATGTTATGGACACGTAGCGTTTTATGATCAGACCCGACTCGTGCAACTACTCTGCGTTTCCATGGTTACGGCGTCGTCTCTGATTGGCTTGTCTGGCTTTAGGATTGTGGTTCAGTGCGTATACAGCAGCGTATACGGAGGTTTAACAGTCTCGTAGCGCAGGTTTTTTTTTTTTACACGTTATCGCTAATCCGGTTCGTTACGGCGATCACTTCCGAAACTTCCGTGTGCGCTGCATAAATTCGCAACCGTGAGACTGCGATGTAAAAAAACCGTAACACATGCTGTGAATTTGGAAAAACGTGAATCGTTACACGTTCAAAAGCGAGCCGTCAGTCTGAGTTTCAGAGCTCGTGCGTTTTTTGTGTTGTGGCTTTTAACGTTTCACGAACAAACCGTCGCCACAACAAAGAGACCCCGCCGTGCCACCCAGTATCTGACTGACAAGTGTTTCGTCTCGGGTGTCAGAACCATCTAGAGTGTGTGTGAGTGTGTGTGTGGGTGCATGCATGTTCTCCACGGCGAATGTTTAGCCGAGGTTAGCCGCGTTGCTTTTGGAGGACGATCAGTCCCCCTGGTTTGGTCCCTCCGCGTCCTGCCGCTTTTATTGTGGTTGGAGTTTTAGATAAACTCGCTCTCCGGAGGAGAGGTGACTCCACGCCGTGACTCGTCCTCGTGCTGTTTTGCCTCCAAGCGTGCCTTTGGAAAGGTTTTTCCGCCTGAATAAAGAGAGAGGAGAGCAGAGATCGCGTCCCGGGGCTTCGGCTCTGTCATCACACATTACTGTAAAGCCTCCGGCGTTCCTGCGCGCCTGGAAACACATCAAGCGCAAATACGGGACAAAGTAAAACACATGCTGTCATGCTCGGCTTTCTGCTTTCTTCTTTTTTTTTTTTTTTCCTTAAAACCCTTTTCATTCGTGTGGTGACTTCTTTATCGACGCATGTCTTCAGTTCTTCGTCTTAAAGTGGTTCAGTTAGTAGCTGCAGCGAAGCTAACAGGGACGTTGTGTAGTTGTGAGAGCGAGGAGCGTAAATCTGAACGCAGCGATGGAAGGTTTAAGGAGGTCAAAATGTCACATCTAATGTAATGAAATACCAAAATGTAGGCGTCTGTGCAACAGGAAGTGAACAGGAGGAAGGGTTCAGACGTATTAACATGTTGTTAATGAACACGGAGCACAGCTTCACACACTAACGTCTCTATTATTGTTATTTTTTAAAATCCTGGGCCGTAATATAGACATCAAACAAAAGGGGCGGGGCGGTCAACAGGAAGTACCCCAGAGGATTAATTATTTATTTATTTATTTATTTATTCATTTATTCATTTATGATTATTTTTATGATGTTTTTGAGTCCTTTGGATCATCAGCAACCACAATCCAAGTAGTTATTGTTATACTTTATAATTACTGTAATAGTTACAAAAGTATTTCAAACTGTTTTTTTTTTTATTAGTGACATAGTTTTTGTGTTTATAAAGCATTGACCAAGTTACTGTGCAAATATTTCCCTTTTTTTTTTTTTTTTAATACGTCTTGTTTATTTTGCTTGGGTAAAATGCGGAACTATCACTCCAACTAATTTCGGTTCTTTTCTGAAGAAACACAAACCTGTTATTTCACTTGTCTTTATTATTTTATTTATTTGTTCATGTTTCACGTCATCAGCAGCGCCTCTCTCTGGACGCAGCATTCTGTTGAATATTTGTGGTGTAAAATTTGTCGATGTTGCAGCCAAACCTATGCAAGAAAAATAGCAAAAAAAAAAAAAAAAAAGTTCTAACTGAAGAAGGTAGACAAATAAATCGCAGTGCTAAAAAAAAATACAAATTAATTACGCCTGTATGTCAGCCTTACGCATGGCCATAACTCTTTAACCCGAAAAGAAAACAATGGCACAGATTCCTTTCCTCCCGTCTTCATTAATCCTGTTCCACAGTACCTGCAGGTTCCACTCGTCTGCCAAATCCCCCCATCACTCCCTCGCTCCTTCACTCCCTCACTCCTTCCCCCTATCTGTTAAAAAAAATGGTTTTCGGAGTAATATAACAATCTCCGGTTACACACCTGCCAAGCCGTAAGCTGAAAGAATAACACCCGAGTGTTTGGAGGTATTTGCGAGCGGATTAGGACAAATTTCAGGTACAAATCCGCCGACGGCCCAAAGATCCGCCCGCCTTCAGGCCGAGTTCTGCTTCCAAGCTCCGAGTTTGTGACAGATTTACGGTGCTAAAGTCGCCCAGCGGAGTATCACAGATTTCAGTACATCACTCTGAGTACTTACTTTAGACTTCCTAACAGTGCAGAGATGTTTGATTGCGGAGAAACTGTTACAATATTGTTTAAAGATGTACTTTTTTTTAAATCCTAAATTTATTCCACTGTAATATTTTCCTGAACTGAGAAAGAAAAAAGAAATCCTGTGTACTCCAGATTTCCTTATAATAGACTCAAAGGGCAGGTGTTAATAAGGTTGTAGTTAATAAGTAGTTAATAAGTAGTTAATAAGTAGTTAATTTGATCTGTAACTTTATAACACTGGAGTAAAAAGAGTAAAAAGTAGTTCCGGTTACTTTACACTTCCCTGAAGGTTTTGTCGTATCCATACGCCATCAGAGCAAATCACCATATCGGCAAATAAACGTTTCTTTAATCCGTTTATGTGGCGTATCCGCCGTACAAGACCCCGTGCAAGCTGTTACTATAGCAACCGTCCTCCATGTTGGTTTGATCTGCTTGGCCCCCGAAGATGCGACATGGAATGTCGGATGATTTAAAAAAAAAAAAACATGATGTCACTCAGAAAAAAAACAGTTTAACTTGAGTTCTTTTACTGTGTTTCTCACTTTCTTTCTCACAGCTTTTGTCATTTCTGCACAGAACCACAAACCTGTAATCTTCCTGATTACAAATTTTTATTTATTACAGAACGACGCATTGTACATTTAGTCTTAATAAACATAAAATTTATAGTTTTACGTAATCTACTGTTCTCATTTACGTTAGAGCAGCTGTAATCCCTCATTCCCTCACCAGCCTCTTTTTTTCTTTTTTCTTGAAATTCCGATAGCAGTGACGTAGCGTACGTACGTTTCCGTGCTAATCAACAGACGAGACAAAATGACAGCGTGTTTCATGATCGGGCGTTATTTAACGATTAATCGAGCAATTATATCGAAGCAATTATATCGGACTGCAAACTGAGCTCTGTGTAAATATCGAGAGGAGGAAATACAGCATTTTCCTGCTACGATTAAAAAAAAACAATAAAACATCTTAGACATTAACCTCGGGACGAGGAGTTTATCGCTCGCAGCGAACGCCAGCTAGGCGAGTGAAAATAGCAGCTCGTAAATGAACGGTATGTTGTTCTTGATAGAAACGCTTTTCCGATGTGAAACCAAACCAGCTCTTATCTCGATCCAAGGTAGATAATGCAGCTAGCTAAAGCACGTCGTTTAAAATCAACGCACTCAATCAATTCGCTTTTTATTAATGCTCCGTAACGTAACTGTTCGATTAACACTTGGTATGTTACTCGTCTTGGTATTAGTATTGTTATCGGTAACAACAAGTACCAAAAAAATATCGTACTAAATATGGTATTGATGCATAAATAAAGTTTGGGTAAAAAAAAACTTGGAGTTGTCCTTTAACGCATTAGATATTAGATATGTAAGGAATGACGGCCGATTCTATGAAACTAATCCACGCCGGGGTACATCACGATACGGCACGATGTGGAGCGGATTAGTTCCGCATAACCACACGAAAAAAAAACGCAGCTCGTCATTTTACCGAAAAAAAAAAAACGGAAAGCGTAAACTCCTCTGTCCTGAAGGCTTTCCCGTGCAGGGACACTGGAGACTCCTTCCATGAATGCTAAATAAACATCTCCTAACACAAAAAATTGTGACTGAGCCGTCGCTATAGAAACGATAACGCATTAGGACGAACGCATTAACGTAAACACGTCGCTAATGTTACAGCCTGAGCTACAGTCCGAGTCGTGCCTTCTGACCAATCAGATTCGACAAGTCAAACTGTTAGAGGTTTTTTTATATATATATATATATATATATATATGTCACGACTTTTTCAGGTTATTGCGGTAAACCGTGACTCTGACGTAACGGCTCACGTCTCAGCGCCGCTGTTGATTTAACAGGAAGTCACTAAAATGATGGACGAGCTCTGAGAAGAGAGAACTGTAAAAGACAGGACGAGGGGAGGGAGGGGAAAAAAAAAAAAGAAAGTTCTGCGACTGTTTAAATTCATAAAGACATAAAGGCTTTTATTCGGGATGAAGTCTTTTATCCGAAGCTGTTTCTGAGATCTGAGATCCATCGGAGTTGGAAGGGGGGGGGGGGGGGGGGATGTGGTGGGGGGGGGGGGGCGGCGAAAAAAAAAAACAGAAGTCCCCGAGTCAGCCGGAGGATGAAAACCAGACCGAACCGAGCCCAAACTCCGACGGATCTGTCCCACTTCCTGTTTAATGTACGCCGGACAGTTTAATATACGACACTGCGCGCTTCTGATGTTGTAAATTCCAACCCAAAAAAAAAAAAAAGAAACCCATACCACATCACTAAACGTCTTTGTTCCCTCGTGGGGACGAGAGCTGCGTTTTTTTTTTTGGTTTTTTTTTTAAGAAAAAAGTTTTTTTCCCCCCGAGTGTTTACATTTTCAATACAAAAGAAGTCAGATGTTGTTAGAATTAAAACATCCCATTAAAACACACACACACACACGCACACACACACACACACACACACATGCAGGTCACGAGGCGGTCAGACAGACGTGTTTTTTTGTGTTTTTGTGTTTCTGAAGGTGATCTTTAGGAAAACAAAAACCCAGAAGATTACTCACCCCCACACTCGAGGAGTTTAAAGGAGGAAAATAAAGTGAAATACGGAAAGAATCGGAAAAATGACACCGACGTTCCGATGAACATTAACATGAGAGACGCCTCTAATTATAGAAAAACAAGCCGTGACCCTGCGTTTAATTTATTTATGCCCCGACACACCCTCTCTCCCTCTCTCCCCCTCTCTCCCTCCCTCTCTCTCTCTCCCTCCCTCTCTCTCTCCCTCTCTCCGTCTCTCTCTCCCTCTCTCTCTCTCAGTCTCTCCCCCTCTCTCTCTCCCTCTCTCCGTCTCTCCCCCTCTCTCTCCCCCTCTCTCTCTCCCTCTCTCTCTCCCTCTCTCCCCCTCTCTCTCTCCCTCTCTCCGTCTCTCCCCCTCTCTCTCTCCCTCTCCCTCTCTCTCCCCCTCTCTCTCCCTCTCTCTCCCCCTCTCTCTCTCTCTCCCTCTCTCCGTCTCTCTCTCTCCATCTCTCCCTCTCTCTCTCCCTCTCTCTGTCTCTCTCTCTCTCCCTGTGTGTGTGTGTGTGTGTGTGTGTGTTAACTGAAGTGTTCTCGATGCCCTCAGTGATTCATGAGATGATGCTGTATGGAGAAAGTGTTGCATCATTACATTTACTGTGTGTGTGTGTGTGTGTGTGTGTGTGTGTGTGTGTGTGTGTATGTGTGTGTGTGTGTGTAAATGTTTGCAAAATTGTAAGTATAAATGTGTCTTTATTAGTATGTATTTTGCATCATTTTGTGTCTGTGTGTGTATTTAATGTTTGTGTGTATAAGTAACTGTATGTGTGTGATTAATGTCCATTTAGCGTGTGTATTAATGTGTGTGTACATGTGTGTATAAGTGCTTGTGTATATTATTTTGTGTGTGTGTGTATAAATGTTTGTGTGTTAAAGTATGTGTGCATGTATGTGTGTGTTTCATTAAGTATTTGTGTATAGTGTGTGTACATGTATTAATGCATGTGTGTAACTGTGTTTTTAGTGTGTGTCTTAATGTGTTTGTGTACATGTGTGTGTGTGTATTAATGTGTGTACATATAAATGTGTCTTTATTAGTGTGTGTGTGTGTGTGTGTGTGTATACATAATGTTTGTGTGTATAAGTAACTGTGTATTAGTGTATGTGTGCATAAATGTGTGTGTATAAGTGCCTGTGTATATTAGTGTGTGTTTAACGTGTGTGTGTATAAATGTTTGTGTGTTAAAGTATACATGTGTGAATAAGTGTGTTGTGTGTGTGTGTGTGTTTGTATAAGTATTTGTGTATATGAGTATGTGTATAGTGTGTGTGTTTGCATCAATGTTTGTGTATATAAGTGTGTGTTTAGTGTGTGTGTGTATTAACGTGTGTATATGTCTGTATATATATAAATGTGTCTGTTTGTGTGCATCTGTGTGTGTTAGTGTGTGTTTGTGTGTGTGTGTGTTAGTGTGTGTTTGTGTTAGTGTGTGTGTGTGTGTGTTTTAGAATGTTCTCAGTGATTCATGAGATGATGCTGGATAGAGAAAGCCTTACATCATTGCATTCTACTCCGTGTGTGTGTGTGTTAGTGTGCGTGTGTGTGTGTGTTAGTTAGTGTGTGTGTGTGTTAGTGTGTGTGTGTGTGTGTGTGTGTGTGTGTGTGTGTATCTTTCCTCCCTTCTTTTGCAACTTGTCCTTTGTTCCATTAGCGTAACATGTCTTTGGCAATCGGAGCTCGCGGGGAAGCTAACGAGCGACAGGATAAACAAAAGACGGGGAAAAAAAAAACGTTTTGTGGCGAGAACGAAAAAAAAGAAATGAAAGAAAGAAGAGAAGAAAAAGAAGAGAGGAAGAAAAAAGAGGAGAGGATCCCCTTGAAGTGAAACGGCCGTCAGCGTTTGTGCCATCTGCTCTGCCCACACAGAGCCTCCGACGCTCAACGAGAAACAGACCGCGCTCCGGGAACCACGCGCTCCGCTCCAGCCTGTTACCCATAATGCACCGCTTCGGGTTTAACACTAACAACAACTGCATAAAAAGTTAGCTAGTTTATCCGTAGCTAGCGCTCGTGTTTATCGTCTTTAGCATCCCTGTGTCCTTCATAAAGCTTTTTTTATAGCACTAACTTTATTAGCTAAGTGCTACTTAGCCTAGCTAACAGATCTACCCATAATGCACTGCTTCGGGTTTAACACTAACAACTATGTAAAAAGTTAGCTAGTTTTTCCATATAGTTTATCGTGTTTAGCGTCCCTGCGTCCTTCATCCATAGGTTCGTCCGCTAGCTTGTGTTAGCTTCCTAATAAATAAACTAGCTAGCGTTGTAATCAGAATGCAAGTTAAAGAAAATAGCTAGCTACCTCCTAGCTTCGTAAATTAGGCTTCTTATAACTAGCTAAGAAATAAACCAACTAGCATTTATAGTTAAAAATCGATACGTAGCTCGATGTTAGCTGTAGCTAGCTGGCTAATGTTACCTTAAGGAGATAAATAGCGAAACATTTAGCTAGCTAGTTTAGTTAGCTAATTACTGTCGCTTATGTTATAAATAGGATTTACGCTAACGCTAATTTAGCGCCTGTTAAGGGAACGGAATTTGTGTCTCGTTCTCTTCTCTCCTCTTTCCTTCCGTCTCTCTTCGTTCTTTCTTTTTTCCTATTTTTTTCTTCCTCGTTTCTTCTCTTTTCTCATTTTCTCTCCTTCCTCTTATTCTGTCTTTTCTCTTCCTATAGGTTTTTCTTTCCTCAGATCTTTCCTCTTTCCGTCGCTCTTTTATCCTTTCTTTACCCCTTTATCTTTTCTTTTATCCTATTCCTCTCCTGTCTTCTTTTCTTCTTTCAATCTTTTTTTCCTCGTCAATTTCTGCCTTCTGTTCTCTTGCCCTTTCTTCCTTCTCTCCCTCTTTTTTTCCTCTCTCTATCTCCCTTCTCTTCCTCTTTTTTCCTCTCTCTATCTCCCTTCTCTCCCTCTTTTTTCCTCTCTCTATCCCCCTTCTCTCCCTCTTTATCTCCCTCTTTCTTCTTCTCTCTATCTCCATCTTCTAATTTCTCATTTCTTCTTTCATTTTCTACTTCTTTTTTTTTTTTTTACCTTAATCTAAATTCCTCTTCTCTCCAAGTTTTTCTCTCCAACTACCTAGCTAATTAGTCTGTCTGAGAGAGAGAGAGAGAGAGACAGAGAAACAGAGAGAGAGAAACAGAGAGAGAGAATCCTATACTTGTGGGGACATTTGGTCCTCACTAAGATTTAAAAACCTGAAAAAGTGTTTTAAGTGGGAAGAATTTTATGTCGTCTGGTGAAGAGCGTACGTGAGATTTTTAACAGAGACGAGTTTTACGTTCGTACGTGATTTTTGTCTCTCTTTTTTTTTTTTTTTTTTTTTTTTAAATAACGCATGTTTTAGAAGTTTGGACGCAGGAGAATGTTGTATTAATTTTTTCCTAACCGACGAAACGTGTTCTGAATTTCGACGAAATTCTAACCAGCCGGCGTTTGGCTTTCGTTTGCGAAATCAAAGTTTCCAGCTGTTTACTCTTCATTCGACGGCGTTTGATGATCAGCTACCGCAGAAATGTTTGAAATCAGGAACCGTCTCTCTTCTTCAGACCACACACACACACACACACACACACACACACACACACACACACTCACTCACATACACACACACACACACACAAACACACACACACACACACACACACACACACACACACATACACACTCTCTCTACTTTCTCACTGTGTGTGATCTCAGAGCCCCAGTCCAGTCTCATTAGCTGATGTGTGTGTATGTGTGTGTGTGTGCGTTTGTGTGTGAGTGTGTGAGCGTTTGTGTGTGAGTGTGTGTGTGTGTGTGTGTGTGTGTGCCCTCATGAGTGATCTGCGCATGGACA